>JAUBWS010093831.1:0-11326 GCA_032270445.1 Darlingtonia californica | reverse complement strand
GCAGATCTAGGGTACTGCAAACCCGGCACTTGCAGGGGTTCTTATTTTCCAAAATGTAAACATTTGAAAATTAATGAAATGTCATAATACTAAATTTAAGTACGCCGAAATCTTTACTCCTAAACTAGCTAAGACACCCTCAGCGCTGCGAAGTCGCCGAACACGATATTTTTCGCATCAAGCTGCGGCGTGCACGCGTCCTCCGCATGATCATTCTTTGCCGGCGGTCTTATTACCTGATACATAACGGTGTTCTTTTTCGCTCAGTGCAGTGTACCCGTGCCCCAAAAGCCATGGTCGAAGCCACCATATTTGAAACCGAACGTGCACCTGATGAAACACTGGTCTAACCATCAGGAAAGTTGCTTTTGCGGAATGGCTGGCTTGTGTCTTGTGGCCAATGTTTTTAGGGGAAACGTTCAGCAACAATCAATCATGACTGACAGAAATGTACTCCAACAGATTTTTATTTTGATACCCTTTCTGGAATTGTTAGAAATACCCTTGTGCATGAATGAAAAATACATTCTCTTTCATGTCGGGCTGGTAGCTAGCTAGCTGGATTTGTTATTGTTATGTTATTGTTTTAGATGATTCAACGATTTTTTGAATGTAAAAAAAAATGGATCAAAGGTGGTTATAATTTTCTTTTTTATGGCTTCTCATGTAAGGTTGGTATAAAATGTTTATTGATGTTGTATGAATGACTGTATATACCTTTTTCAGTTTGGTCTAAAATTTGGTCGACTTATTCCTTTACCATGCTATCTAAAAGATGGCAAAAAAAAAAATCAAAATTATAAACCTCTTTTGTGACAAACAAAACAAGTTATCTATTTTGAAAAAATGTCACAAATTGATGAGAAAATGTGGAAATATGTCTTTTGAAAATTTTCTCAACAAGGTAGAACAATCTTTTTGAACATCATTTTTCCATTATTCCAATGACAAATGACAGTAGAATATGGAATTATACTGTATACTAGTATGAAAAAAACATAATTATTTTCTACATTGATGTAAGGTGGCGGTAATCATAATCGTTGCAAGACAAAATTTAAGTTATAAAGACCTTCATCCAAAACTTTTGATAGGGTTTTTTTTTTGAATGAAACTTAGCACAGAGCTTGCTCTACATTAAGAATAACTTGATAAATTAAGGCGTAGTTCACTTTTATGTAGTTGTCTCCTAATTCATGAAAACATTTTCTATGCAAAATTTCAAGACAATTGGAATTATCGTTGTATCAAATTTTTTAAGCATTTTTTCTATTAATTTTCCGCCACTGGTGGCTACCTGAATGCAGGTCCTTTTTGGACCCAGTGGGGCCATGAACAAAAAGGAAAATATGAAGGTTGAATATAGATTTTTAGGAAAAGTCACAAAGAAATAACTGCGATGGTAAATCGGTCTTTGGCCTGACAGCAGAAAAAAATGTGACATGGCGAATGCCTTGTTGACGGCTTTTTATATTTTCATTTATATTTAAGTACATTTTGAGTAAATTTGGTTTATTTTTAATGCAATAGTTAAAAAAAATATGAGTCACATATAATAATTTCAAGGTTTTTTATGATCATCATGAAAAATGAGTATCAAAGACCTGGTATTCTCGGTAATGACCCGAAATAGGCACAATTTTTCACAATATCTACTGTAGTACAATGAAATACTGTATCACGCTTTAGCACTGACTATTCATGACTTGTTGCTTAACCCGTGCAAGTATATATATTGAATTTGAAATAATGTTTTAACAAATGTGAAAGTTTCATCAATGTATGTCTGGTTTAAAAAACTCCTTATGCATTCTTTTGTAAGGGAATGCTCATAACATTTGTTTTCATCTTACATATAAATTTAATAAAAAAAATGGTGATATAGATAGATTGTGTCTAATTGGGAGACATCATGAAGATTTCTTAGCCTTTTATCATTTTACATAACCACCAGTTTCTGTAAAAGGGAATTTGCCAATTACTGAAATATCAAATTTTTTATATTTGATCGAATTTTAAAATACGAAGTACTTATAAAGTGAATTTTTCAAAGAACTCGTTACTTTTTTGATCGAAGGTTGGGAGGGGTATTTTTTTTCTTGTTATTTGGCAGGGCATAGTTTTAAAAAACCTAGATGCGATCTTGTCTAGTTCTTGTTTTGTTATGATGTGTGTTTAAACTGGCATAATGCCTTTTCAATGCTGGCTTCTCCTTGTTTGGGTTAATCTTCGTATTCCTCTATTTATTGGAGACTTTAATGTCCATATAAGCATATAGCGAAAAAAAGTAATTACAGTAAGACATACTCATCAATGACTGTTTTAAGCACGTTTCGCTTTAATATTTCAGTTTAAAATACCTTATATACTTAATGGAAATGCCTTGTTAGCTATGGCGTTTTTGTCTGTTTGTAATCGATGTTTTGGTGTCTTTTATGTGATAGCACTTTCATGCAAGAAATCCTTGTGTATATTTTGACGAGAGACGTAATTTCAAAGCACTCGCGTGACAAAGTATGTCCGTGCGACAAAATGTGCCCGCGCGACCAACTACGCCCTAGAATCTTAAAAATTTACGATGCAAAATGATGCTCTTATCTGTTCAAAAAAATGAAAGGGTGGTAAAATTTCCTAGATCCACCATTCGATTGGAGAGGAGATTGTATAACCAGTCGATGATAAGGACGATGCAACAAGTTATTGTGGGTGTTACAGCCATTAGATAGGAGGTCGTATAGCCAGTTGCGGATAGGGATGATACAATGTTAAAGCAGGTTTATTATAGGGACGATACAATTAGTTGATTGGGGGGGGGGGGGGGGGGTGATGCAAAGTAGTTTCATGTTATCCCTTTGTGAAAGTTGAGCTACGAACGCACACATTTTTAATAAAGTTATAAACGGAAAATTGCTATTAAAAAGAAATAAAAAAGAAGTTTGCAATACGAAAAGTACAGTACAAGAAGTGAACTCTTGTAAGAAACCACAATTCTATGTAGACCTTTCTATAAGTACACATTGAAATTATAATAACGTCTTATTTCGCAGGTCTCGTGCAAATGCTTGACAATCTGGCTTTTTCCCACCCCAATAATCTTCATTCCTTTTTAAATATTGTTTCGTTCTTTTTATTTGATGTTTATAATGAAATGAAACTTACATAGTATCATGATATTAATTCCTTTTCAAATTTGAATGTGAAAATTGAAGAAACAGAAAATAATAGAGTAAAAAGTAAACAAGATTTTAATATGTTATCAAAACGCTGTGAATTTGTTTGTCGAACACCATTTTTTTCTTAAACTTCCTTGTGTACTTTGCTCTTCAGTTAGCTTCAATAACAATGTTTCCACTGTCTTTTTTCTCAACAAGATTTGTAGCTGCTAGATAAAATAATGATATACTGACTCAAAAGAAAAAGCGAAAGCGTGTAAATAAATACTGAGACTTGATTCTAATATTCACAAACGTTTTTAAATTAAAACCAGCCGTTCAATTTCCATCGTTTATAAAGTAAATCTGCTTGTTCATTTTTTTTTTTTTGATAAATATAAAAACATAGAAGTAAACAAGCAAATTCTTGATTCTTACTGGCGTTAGTTTTGAAAGCTTTCAAGGCAATTTTAACGTTTCCTGATAAAAATTGTCATATTTATCGCACTTCCAAAAAATCATGAAATTTCAAGCCTATCAATTTCTCATATTTTCAACAACTTGGAAAGCTGATTTTTCAAATTCAATTGCTCATGTAGATTATTCACCTTTTACCCTCTTCTTGGTAATACTCAAATTTATCTCTGATAAAAAACGGTAAAAAACTTAAACAGTAAAAAAAACAAGTGAAATCTAAAATTTCCAAAGTTTTGTGCAAAAATCCATAGAAAAATGTAAAAAATAGCAAATAATGCACATGAAATATCCACGTGAAATTTTATCAAAGTAAGGGAAACATTGTCACACTTAAATTATATGACAATGTGACAATTAGTGCCCAATTATTTCGCATCCAGGGCGGGTGAGGGGGATGGGCGTTAGACTTCAATCAAAGTGGATAGGTTTGGGGATCGAGAAAATGGCTTGATGGGGAGGGGGGCACAAATGGGGCGGGGGGGGGGGGAGATCATTTAGTAATTATTCTTCCAGTAGAAATTATTGATTTTATAATTATATAATTTTCTAATTATTATTATGTAACATAGGGTCTGTGAAATTCAAACCTAAATTGTAAAAAAAAGAGACTGTATCACATGTATTACGCCTCAAAAATTTTATTGCATGGGGGAGGACTTATGGAATGGGTGGAATGGGGGGGGGGGGGGGGGGTTAAATTAAGAATTTTTTGCAGGGATGAAAGTGGTTACGAACTATGCCTTTAAGGGCCAGTCCAGTAACGGCCGATAAAATCAACCTTAAAGTTCAATACGCGAAAAAATATCGTTTTTTCTAAAAACCACGAAATTTCATTTCCTGGGAAAAGTAAGATAGCGTAAAGTAATCATGAAATTTGAAAATGTACATTGTGCATAATTTGTGCAAAAACTTTTTAGATTTACAGTTACACTGTACAAGGGGTCAGAACTTGCAAGGGTAATACCATAAAATGGGAAGCAATTTCATTTTCACTGACTTGTAAGTAAAATGAATCAGGTAATGAGTTTAACTTGATTTTATTTGACAAATGCTAAATTAGTTTCCTTAGGCTTTGAAACAGAATCTCTATTGATATAACACTACACTGTAAAATATTTATGCCAAATATATTAAGAGAATACTTTAGTCCTAAACAAAGGAGAAGAAGGCTTAATAGAATAAATAGGTAATTAAGGGAAAAATGTTAGTCAATTTTTGGAACGATTTAACTGTATTTATTCCCGTATTTTTTCTGAAGGCATCTTTCTTTATTTTTTTGCCTTCGTCAAAAGGAGGTAGGCTTTATAGGATTCTGGTAAAATATAAATTCGGGGCTGTTTATGGAAGGAGGCAAATTGTGCCTTCTCATGTCATGAAATCTTTACAAGGAGTAAAAAAAAAAAAAAGGAAATATCTTAACTCCATCTATAAAAAAGTCGTTTTATTCTATTGAAAGTAGGAATGCTCGCTAGCTTACGTTTAGGAGATAAAATATGGTTCTACCGTTTTGCGATTTGAAAAGAATCAAGAATGATTTTAGTGAAATCGTCTTAGAGTTTATTATAAAAAGTTCACACAAGTCAAGATTAAAAGTAACACATTTTTCTAGTTTTATTTGATGTACATACTTTTTTGTATGCGCGTGTATCGTTTATTATTTATTGTAATTCTTTTCATTTAAAATATAACTTTGCTTTTCTTTTGTTTTTGTTAGTGTTTGTATGCTAGGTAGCTTTTTTATATTTGATAGCTTTCTATTTTATGCGCAAACAAGGCAAGTGAAGATCTCCCAGTAGTGTCCGTGAGAAGGTGACAGCTTGCTTTAATTCAAAACTTCTTGTAATACGTACGTACGTCTTTGTGAAGAACAATAATACGAAGAATGATCATGGAAAACTATAAATGGAGTAACGCACTTCGTAGAAGAAATTATTTAAAGCCGCCTTCTTAAGGAAACGAAAAACTAAGGAATCAAGGGACAGGCTAGGACTCCTAAAGAGCGTCACAGTTTCACCAACAACTGGTAAGTGAAATTTAATAAGCAAATAGTATATTCAAATTAACTAATAATTCACTGCATTTCTTTTTTTGGCCTTTTATTAATGCCGCTTCTTAGGAGTGACACTATACTGTTTGACATTGTAATGATACCAGTCATCTTTTGTGTAGACAGGTGAGCATAGCGAGTTTAGGGCTCGTCTGGCTATCTTTTGAGTTATGGTATCGTTGAAATGCGATATTAACAACAGTACTTTAGTCATTGATCACTACTGGTATTATAGTATTTTACCTTAAGGCCTCTCATTCAACTTCAAATTTCTCTTTTTACATTTCTGTATTGCGTACGTTTGCAAGATTTTCGACCATCTTGTGTACAGAATCAAGTCTTTCATGTCAGTTCCTCTGCTCCTCCCATACGCTCTAGGTTTTAGGTGTTGTTTTAGGAGCATTGCAACTTACTTCAATGAGATAATATCTGAGGTTTAATTTTTATTTTCTTATGGTTTCAGGATATCAACAACGTCTGAAATGTTTAGATACCCTAGTTTTCGTAGTTGCGGTACTCCAGGATGCCGATGTAATATGAGAACCTTCATTACAATTCCAAAATGTGACTGCTATGAATGTAAGTATTTTGATTCTTGCCTTTCATTATATTTTATTTCACCCCATTTCAATGCCTAAAAACAGGTATTTAATCGTTCTTCTCATTAAGGACATTGCAATCCATATCCCCTTCCAGTTGAAATCGAGCTTGAATCTAGATAAATATGACAGAAACAGTGTGGCTCAATATAAGTTAATTTTTCTATTCCCTTGCCAGTCGAAATCAAGCGCGGATCTAGATGGGTTACAAAATTACAGGAGAACAGTGAAAAGTAGTTAAAAAGTCCTTATCTCTTGTCACGTAGTAATAGATCATAGCATAGAAACTCTTTCTCTCTCATACGGTAATTTTGCTGACGCCCTACATCCGCGCCTGATATTCTCGTTAATTTTTAGGAGTACTTCTTATGACAAATTTTATGTCAATTAAAAAATTTTGGAATATAGCTATAATTGGTGTTCCCCAAAAGTTGATGTTTTGTAAAAAATCCAGGTAGTTGCCAGAGCTACATTTATTTCCCATTATTATTCACTTAGAATATATATGCTTTTCACATAGAGAAAGGTTAATTAAGCAAGCAAAATATTGTCTCGATTTGTCGTTCTATTCCAAACACTTTTAACAAGTGTTTCTATAGAAAACTCGAATAATACGAAATAACCTTTCTGATACTCTTTTTGAAAATAGTGTATTATGAGCGGATGAGATTTTTTTGCCATGAAACTTGATTGGCTCGCTCTAGAAACTTGAAACTTGGGATGTAGCCCCTACGAATCGCGTTGGAGCTCTTAGGTTTCAAAGAAATAGCCCTGGTCCTGGATATCTATTATTGTCATTGTTATACGTAATCAAAAAAAATTATGTATTAAAAAGAATGAAATCTTAATGGGATTCTTTGATTAATTTTTTGATATGTTGTAGAGCTTGAAATTCTGTTCACAACAGTCTTTACTTGTTCATACGATATATTGTTTCAAAGTTTTTATTAACAACCATATAACCACTTTCCATATAAGGAAGTTAACCAGTCTGTTTAAAAGCTTCAAAAGTCATTAATCCATTAAACGAAAGAGGATTTTTAAATTCTATAAAAAGACTTTTTTTAAACAACTTTTTGAGCTCTATAGCGTGTCCAAGAAAAATTCGGCTTATGTTTTAAAACAGTTATAACTTTTTTAACTTTATCAAATTTAAGCGATTTTCATACCATTCGAAAGGATTTAATTTCAGCTATCAAATGATGTAAGTTATAATCTATTTAGTTAAATATTTTATGGATAAATAAGAATTTATTCCACTGTTACGGTAATTAATTTAATGAGCAATAATTCTTTTGTAAAAGCCGTGTCATCATAATTTTGTTCTGTTGTGACATGGACATGAAAACTTTTACATCGAAAATTAGATATCACGAAATTTATAATTACTCTTTAATGAGTTTGTCAGCTATCAACATCCTTATTATCATTGTTTTGATCAAATTCATTTTATGGCTTTTTTTGAAAAGTGTCTTAATTAACCATTAAAAAGAAAAGTGGACTTTTTCATGGTAAAGTGCGTTGTTTCTTGGTAAAAAACTATTTACAATAGAAACTTAAATAAATCCTTTCCAATGGTGTAAAAATCGTTAAAAATTTATAAATTTATAAAAAGTTAAAGCTGTTTTTCGTGGACACCCTGTACAACATATCAAGAATAATTTTTCATCAGAGAATTCCTTTATTAACAGTAAGTAAAAATAATATTCTAATTTGAAAAACATTTACGTTTTACGTTACAAAAACACTCAAAAATAAAAGTAGGATAGAAAAAAATGAAACTACCATGAATTATTTATTTGGATTTGGTTAATAACATACGGTGTCTCAAAAAACAGTAAGAGATAAACATGTTTCGAAAAAAAGCGTATTTGTCTTACAACATTTTCTTTGTTTGTGCCTTAAATTTTCTCAAGCATTTTTGAATTCTTGAAATGATGTTTTGGCTTTCATGCAACTCGTTTTCATTGTACGTTTCCTTATCTTTATTCATTTAATGTTTTTTTCTGGAGTTTAACACTCCTTTTTGGAAAATAGGAAAGACATAGATTTGCCTCGTTTTAATATTTGACATGAGAGATGTGATCAAGTGATATTACCATCTTTTACGAAATAAAATTTCCTTTTCAAATGTAAAATGTATGCATTGACACTTTTAGGTTCCCATGAGACTTTCAGCTAAATAAAATCTTTCTTTCATACATTGAAAACGAGGTATTATCTATATCTTTGATTGATATATTTATTCATGGAAAGGAGTATATCGACTTGGTTTCTTGGCGCAGTATAGCATGGGAGAGTAGTTCAACTCCTTTGTATTTAGTGGTATAAACATATCGACGATATCAAGCATCAACACTACCACATTTATGACCATCCACTCCCCTTCTGTCTACAATTTTTATCACAGCTTAACTTGCCTTGTATGGAAATGATAAAACAAATTAACTGTATAAATATGTAGCCTAGAGTCTCTGAATAGTTATGGTTTCTTCAAAGTGCAGGTAAAAACTTCAATCGCAATTTGGTTTTTAAATTTTAGGTAGACTGCCATCACGTTTCACGAGGCACGAGGATTTTTGTGTCTTGCCTGAAGTTAGAAGACCCGATTTTCTAGCTGTACAACACATGACATTGGATTGTAAATATTGCAAGGAATGCCCACCAAGCCAAACCTCAACATTATTAGGGAGAGGATTGAACAACGACGAACGATGTGGCAGTCACTATGCCATTCCTAACCGTCAACTGATGAAGAAAGATTACATCATTCGCCGAGCTCCTTACAATTTACATACTTATGGCATAAACTTTAATGAAAAGCAACCACGAATCTATTCCGCACCAGCAGCTTCCCAGAAACTCATGTCAACATTGGAATGCCCAAGAGCTATTGAAAGCGATGTGATGGAAAAATCAGCAGTGAGGTTGTCTAAACCGAAAATCAGGCAAAAGCGACGTTTCCAATGCCTATATTGCGAGAAAAGTTTTGGTAAATCGTCGCATTTACGTGATCATCACCGAACGCATAGTGGAGAAAGGCCTTTTGGTTGTAGGTACTGTGGTAAAGCATTTTCCCAGTTTTCAAACCTGCGCACGCATTTGCGTATCCACACAGGTGAAAAACCGTTCAAATGTCAAATTTGTGAGAAGTCTTTTACACAGAGAGTAACATTGAGAAGTCATATGCGTACTCACACAAATAAAGTTTTAATAAAAACAGAATAGCAATATTGTAAATTTACCATTCTTTTTGCAAAGAGCTGTTTATCCACACACTTGTTTAAATGATCATTGTATATCAATATGCAAAGTTTATGACTTTTTGTTTAGTCCGTGAGGCCATTTATGAAAAGCATTTAAAAAATTGTTCCATCAAATTGCGGGAAAACAAGAAAACGATAAAGAGTAGCCGAAAATGACAAAAACGTTGAATTAATTTGCGGTTATCATTAAAGATCATTCTTAATTCAGTGTTTTCCTAAATGTTTTTCAACAGGATTTGAATAGTGTTTTTTCACGAAAATGTGTCTGAACTTCCTTCAAGTTTTCAACCCTTTACCAAGGAAGAAACAGTCAAATTTGATGCTATGTTAACTGCATATTTGTTATCTCAAATCCTGCATTCAGATATTTTGCGATAACCTCTAATATCTCTAGGTAATTTTTGTGGTAATCACTGTTTTTGTTTTTATTTCAGTTGAAAACATAGACGGTGAAAGTTTTCTTTTGCCCTTTTAAGTTTTATGAAGTTACAAATATTGTATATTTTAAGTGTTGTGAAGTTACAAATATTGTATATTTTAAGTGTTATGGAGTTACAAATATTGTATATTTTAAGTGTTGTGAAGTTACAAATAATGTATATTGCATAGACATTTTTATTTAATTGTCGATACAAATTAATTTTGTTGTAAATTTAAATGTAAATATATATACTACATTGAATAAGAGCTTTCTGCAGCCAAGTTTAATTTCAAGGTGTTTTGTGCTACCGTCTGACAAAATCTTAGAAGGTATTATTTTTCAAGAACAATTTTTGATTAGTCTTTTTCAACTTGCCTTTCGTTGGTATGAATAAAACCAGTTGTCGGGGGAAAACATTTAAAGTAATAGTTTTTTTTAAGGCAGCTTTCTAATGAGCTATGAATCAGGCCAATCAAGACTCAGATTAAAAAGTAATCAATGTAAAAGGGCTGTGAAATTATGGTGCTCTTTGTTTGCAAAAGTTTATCATACCCCACTTTACAATGATTGCTTCCTTTTTAGTATCTCCACTTTGCAATGATTATTGAACCACTGTATTAGAGTGTTAGAGCTTCCCCTCTTTGCCATTCACCTATGCATACCGTTACTATAATGGAAGTTGTCTTGCTTTAGTATTTGTAATGCTTGCCGTATAACGTTTTTGTACCAAAACTCTAAGACAGGTAAATTTCACTAGCATTTTCTAATTTATCTCATAATTTTCAAGTCCAAAATATTCCAACGGAGGATGGAATGAACTATCAAAACACCATCGATTTAAGTGTATGATCTACTAAAATATAATTTTTTTCATGGCATTAATTTTTCCGACAAACATAACTACCTTAGAATTGCATGAAAAACTAATAGATTTGGTATCGTTGGGAAGGTTTGAAGAGCGGAACAATTTCGTGAAATTTTTATTTGAAAAAAGGAGATGTGACACTGAATAAAGCGAAGAAGAAAACAATTTTTTATGAACTCACCCCTAAACTTTCAGTAATAGCTTTAGATTGAAAAAAGATTTTTGAAGATTAAAGATCCCGGTGGAAAATATATAATAAATTTTGTGCACTCCTAACGCATCAAGGTTTGTAAAGTTTGAATGAAAATCAACGGAAACCGGAGAAGATATGGGCTTGAAACGTCAGACAATGTTTTTGTGCCGTCGAACTGTTTATCTTCCAAATGCATTGGTAATTGACCCAATCTATTTTGCACAGCAGTAAATACCTTATTCGTACAAATTTTGGCGAGCACAAAATTTGGCGAATTTGGCGATTTTGGCCTGAAATCGCCATATT
>JAUBWS010093820.1:0-11326 GCA_032270445.1 Darlingtonia californica | reverse complement strand
TTTATACACGATTTTTAAACCTAATTCACATCAATGAGAAAAACAATCAAAGTTAAAACAACGACTTCTGCCTGTTCCCTTCCTTACACCACACACATAATACACCAACTTGTAGCTATGATATTACAGTTTTACATACAAAAGAGTTTCCATGGCAAGGAAGAGTGTATAAAGCACAGATCAGACGGAAACCTCATACTAGTCGACAACAAAGGTTCTCCGATAAAGTACAGACCGCTTGATCTGCCCGCATTCCAGGCGAATCGCTAACCGACAAAATGGCGCAATTATGCCGTGAAAACTGCCCGCCGTGGTATGTATTTTGTAGGAAATGTTTGGTGTCTTTAATGTTTGCAATGCAGGCGTTTTAGTTACTTAAGGTTGTAGGAAGTGAGTTATGTCGCGAGATCGGTTGGACTGTCAAAGCCAGATACTATTGGGCGTAGTGGATTGCTAGGTTTGTGTATTTGTATCATTAGAAAACATAAATTTAACAGTTTAATTTAACGAGGTCGAAGGGTCAAAATCAACTTACCATTTTCATTAGTTTCACTTAAAGCCTTGTTTTCATATTCAGATGGCGAAGCAAGCGATGACGAAGACGAATGTCATCTATGAATAAAAAGCGAACTGTATATCTCTAAACTGGTTTTCAATTAACGTTTAAAAGACAAGGCATACTTTTAGAATGAAAAGTATTTTACATTCAAACTTAATCTATAACAAATTTACCTGTTCTTGAGCTATCCACTTGAAAATCCATTTTCTTCTTCTTCTCCTTCCTGCTTCACAGTTTTTTTCGAAGCTAGGCTGCCATTATTATCATTGTTTATAACAACAATTTAAGCCTCTATCCCGAGATCTAGTCTTAAAAGATACTTCCGACTGTCGAAATCGGGAAATAGTGAAGTTTAAGATACTTCCGACCATCAAAGATACTTCTGACTCTCAAAATAGTACTTCCGACCATCAAGTTACTTCTAATTGTCAAAATGATACTTCCGACCATCAAAAATACTTCTGTATAAAAATTTGCTACGTCGATACGATTACAACTTTACAGGCAAATTCTGTTAAACGTGTAAATTAAATAGAGGGAAATAATATAGCGAAAACAAGAAGTCTATTAAATTTATTTTTAATTTGTTTATTTTTTTCTGTAAGTGGTTAGTTGCAATAATCATTTTAAACAGTGTTTATTAAGTGCATATCGTATTCAGGTGGTGGGTGAACCCTAGATCAGAATGAGAAGTGTCAAGGGGTGATAGAGTGGGTGGTAGTGTGTATTGTGAATGTTAAAAAAGAGTCATTTAGGTCACGGAAGTATGTAGGACATACCACCAACCATAGTTAAACGCAGGATTATTCATACATATTTGACATATTTGAGTCACATTCCAGGGAACATATTAACTACAGAAGGGTTATGTAAAAAATTGAGAGGGTAGTAATTTTTTTGTGGTAGTTGTATCGTTGTTCTAATTACAAAGGTGAAAGGAGAGAGGTTAGAGGGGGGGGGGGGGGTTATCAAAATGCATTGTGATACAAGCCTTGGACGATTGGTTCATGGTGGTACTGTATATGGTAGTTTGGTGAGAAGAGAATTGGTATAATAAACCTGTATCAGGGTGCATGGTAAGGCTATTTGATGCACTGGTATCTTCAAAATGTACACACGTGTCTGCATACGGTCTCTAAACTCCAGAGATGACGTGTATGACTGAATTCTATAACTAGAGCATTGTGAGAGATCGAAACGTGTATGAAAAACTTTTGTTCTTTAATTTACCTATTGATAATGATAACGTTCACTTTGGAGAGGCGCGGGTAATCGAAAATACATATACATAGGTAGTGTCTTCATCAGAGGAAACTCACTACACTTTGACCTTAGTAAGTGCTCATAAGAAGTCAGAATCAACCTCAAAGAACAGAACTCAAAGAAAAAAACCAGGTTGAATCCAAATACAAAGGAGCTTTTTCAAGATTTGATGAAAAATTCAAGATGCAACTGTGGCAAAAAACGACACGATTGCCATGCTTTTTATGTTACCTTGCTTACCTGTTGCAATATTCTCTTGTAAATTCATGATACTTAATCGCTATGTTCGTTACGTATTTTAACGTTCATTTTTTGTTATTTTTTCCATCAGATAAATTTTCTTTTCATGTCTTTTTTTTAGTTTGTTATTGTTATTTTTGAAAGTTCGGCGATTTAGCATCATTTATCTTCCTCTTTTCTCCTCTTATTTCAGCCTTTTATTCTACGACAGTACTGCTTATCGTATCAGTTGTATCGACTGAAATCTCTATTTCAAAATCTTCGTGAAAACCTTTTTTCGCTATCTTCAAAGGCGAAAAAATAATAAAACAATGCGTTTTTTGGATCAGTGATGTTGATATAATCGGAGAACTAAGGTATTATCGTTCCTCAAATTAGCATAACAGTTTTATAAGAAATAAACTTTCTTTGGTGGTATCAACAAAGATGTCGGTCCCATTCATTTCAGTTGCTATATTTGAAGTTTGCGTAAGTACGGAAAGGTTTTCCGAACCGGACCGTTTTGTCTGCTAGTATCCTCTCCATAAACTGATCAGCACGGTACGGATCAATGTACTTTAACGCAAAGAGAAGAAATTATAGAAGCTGGAGAAAATAAAATGAAGAGAAACAAGGCTTTATTACTTGCCCTGTTAATCTTAAAAGAACGTGAACTACAACAAAACCAAAACAATCTAATGAAAATACGAAAACACAAAGTCTGGGTGAGAAAGATTTTAACAGAAAAAAATTGGACAGGAGAATATTAGCTGCTTGTTAACGAATTAAAACTGTTTGAACATGAATTCTTATAATTCATTTATTACACTAAGGTACTTGTGCAGTGTATTCAATGTATCTAATTCAACTATAGGTTGTAGCTACAGAGTTAGTATCTTATCTTGTTTCACTTCTTGATAGACTGTGTTAAAAACAATGAATAAAACACTCAATTCAGATTCTTTTGTTTTTTCTAAATGTAGATTTACTTTGCGCACTTATAAGCCTAGTGGAGACATTGTTTGGCTACGTGCGTACAAAAGTATGCTCAATAAGATGACGCACATACTCAGGTGACAGGAAATGCAGTGTTGATCTCATAAACGATTCAACTGGAAAAATTTCACAACTGTGTTTTGCAAGAAAACACCCCATCTACCAGAACATTTTGTTCTAGGATGTGCGTGACAAAGTAATAACGTCTTCAGAGCTAAAAAGGCTTAAAATGTCTGGAATACCAAGCAATGAACAATGGCTGAAAGTATTTAGAAACATCGATGATCTTACTGAGATATATACTAAATCTTTTTATCAACAAAAGATGGTCAGAAAAAACCATATATATATATATACATGTCCCTATACAAATACATATGAAATATATACAACTAAGATAAACACATTTTACTTGTGTCTGTGATTTAGACAAATGAAACTGTGCTCCTCAATCTTCTTTCCCTTGGATTTTAACAGTTTCACACCGACATCATGACCCCGGTATGTGCACTTTTTTGCGTCACTTCGTCCCCATTTTTTCAAGAACTTCTGGTCCTCTTCGGAATTAAATTTCATCTCACACACCTGACACTTTACCGCTTACCGCTTTTGCTTTGGGTAGTACCTCGCTTTCCTTTGCTCCTCTTCATTCGTCTTTTTTTGCGGTTCTTAACTTGGGTGGTGCTTGTTTTTTCGTGGGTTTCGGCGAAGGCGAAGGTGCAGGTAGTTTCAGATTTTTGACACCAGGAAGACCCGCAACGTTCAACTCCGGAGTCTCGGTAATCAGGAGGGTCCTCTTTTGGGTGTCCTTTTTTTGGCGTGTTTGGGTTTAATCGAGTTGACCTCCGCAACTCGGGTGCCGGTCTCCCAAACTGTACACCACAGTTTCTAAAGGTAGTTTTTTTACTGTCGTAGACATATGTTTTTTTTAGAATCTGGCGATTTGATGATGACAAGGACTTCCGCATTAGTTGCGACAATGAGGAATTAGGCCTAAAAAAGTAAATTAATTTCTGTTATTTTGTTTTAGCTGAAACAAAATGCAATTGGAAGCACCAGTCAAGACAATAAGGAACCGGATGAAGTGTACACAAGAAATAATGTTGCACAGATCATGAAAGTGAGACAGTTTGTTCGGATGCAAAAATATCTACTGAATCCATTAGAAGAAAAAGCGCATACAAGTATTGATGCAACAATTAAGATGTCTGAAGACTTGATCAAGCTACCTTCTATAGCTGTAGACAACACGAAGGAATACATTAACGCCAAAGTCAAAGGAGAAACTCCATTAGAAGAAAAAGCGCATACAAGTATTGATGCAACAATTAAGATGTCTGAAGACTTGATCAAGCTACCTTCTATAGCTGTAGACAACACGAAGGAATACATTAACGCCAAAGTCAAAGGAGAAACTGTAAAACTGACGCCTGTCTTTATGACAGAAAAAGACCAAGAGGAACACTGCTCACTTCAAAATATAACGAAAGAAGAAATTAACACTTTCATCTACAGACCGATTGAATGTCTAGACGAAGAAAGCGCCAAACTACAGTACGAAGTATATGAAAACACTGTTAAAAGGAAGAAGAAGGCGAATTATATCGAGTTTTTTCTCAGTTTAGTGGAACCAACCGAAGACATTAGGGACTCCCCTGACAAAACTAATAATGAAAATAATGAATGAATAAACACTTACACCTGATAGCATTTTTTTTCTTCTATGAAAACATTTTTGTCTCCTTTGCGGGTTATCAATGTAAGACGCCACAATGGGGCCTTTATGGTGAGGCTTGCGTGTCTTTTCATTTTCTAAAGGAGAATATAAAAGCTTTTATTTAACTTTAAGTTTATATGAACTGCAGATTATAATACTTTAACTTATATTTCTCGACATATAAGATTGAAATGCATGCTCACCCTTATTATTTTCATTGTTGATTTACACTTCTTGGTTTCCACCAAACCCTGAATACTCAGTAGCTTCCTCGACCTCGCAAATTACGTTGGATATTTGAGGTTCACCACCGGCACTTGAGTCAACCTCTGTAGAAGACCCAAATGATTCCGTTAATACGATATCCTGGACAACTTACTTATTATTTCTACTGAGGGAGCTGAGGCAGCTAAGGGAGCTGAGTCAGCTAAGACAGCTGATAGTTCAGATGTTTGGGGTTGATCGGAGACGTTTTCGTGTGTCCCAAAATCTATCCCAAGCACGTCTTCTTCGGTGTTAGCAAAGTGTAAACCAAAGTCTAATATCTGCTAAGGGGCGATAACAGTCTGGGTAATAACCATTTCTTTATTTTGTTGAATCCATATTGCTGCTGATATGATAAACTTTTAAGTGGACAGTTATAGATTTAAGTAGGACCCTGAACCACGTGCTAACTCTTGATGCAAAGGAAAGTTTTTCACACTGTGTACAAATCATAAAGAAACTCAAAGTTGGTCATGATACTTTTTCTTATTTCGATATATAAGAATGAGCACGGTGAAAGTTTGATTATGAACTGTGATTTGGTTAAAAAAATGACAATGATTTGGTGTAAAAAAATATAGCCTTCACACTTGCAGCGTTCTTTTCACAAAGTCGAATTACTTTTTTCCATCCATCGGGTGATTGTACCTCAATCGGACGATGAAAAAATAGCCCGATCGGGTTATATCATCCGATTGAGGTTAAGTGCCGTACTGGTTAAGTTTGGTCGAAGATAAAATCACCAAGAGAGATGCGTGTTTCAGGAAAAGCATATCAGGGGAGGAACGTCTAACGTCTAATGCTAACATTGAGATTTCTTGCTACTGGAGAAAGCCAACAATCATTGGCATTTTTATTTAGAATTGTAAGGCAAACAGTCAGTAAAATCATTACTGAAACTTGTGATGCCATTTATCAACCTTTAAAAAATGACTATCTCTCCTCTCCAACATCCTCTGAAGATTGGAAATGTATTCCCAAACAGTTTAAAGACGTTTAAAATTTTCCTCATTTTTTTAGGTGCTATCGACGGTGAAAATATAAAAATAGAGTGTCCAAAGAAAAGTGGTTCTCTCTACCATAACTACAATGGCTTTTTTTAGCCTAGTTTTACTTGCCGTTTGCGACGCCAATTACTGCTTCACCATGTTTGGTGTAAACATTTATGAACATTTTGGCGCTTCATTTGGAATTAAAAATAAACTCCACTGTCATATTAATTCTAAACCGAAAACAGAACAATATTATCTCTCCTACAAAAAAAGTTAATAAAAATCAAAAACACGCTATATTTTCACCAAAATTGCTGACGTCGAATCGATCCCTGAAAGTGCAAATCATCAAATTGCTTTTGGATGATTTCTTTTTGTCCTAGTTCGATAATAACTGCATGCACATTTAAGAGATGAGCCACAATTATATCAGTCAAGTTAATCAGGAAACTGTTCTTCGTCATAGATGCCTTGATTTGTTGTTTTTAGTGCCTTGTTAATAATGATTTGATCTCCGTGTTAAAAATAACAAAAAAAGTAAGTTGCATTGCTTACAGTATCAAACAAGCAATTTATCAAAAATGCTTTTGAAATTTGGATGGGAAAATAACCTACATCTTTGTATCCTTAAGAGAGTTTTTCCTATAGCCTTTCAATCCTTTAAATAACTAAACCTCTTCCCTTTTCTACTCTTCCTCTTGAGCCTAATATGTGAAAGTCAACATTTTTGGTAATATATAAGTCTTTGATTGCATTTTCATGTCAGCTTTCATGGATATTCTGTGAACCTTGATCACGATATTGATAAAAGAAATATATAAGAACAAAACCCGTTAGAAGTTTCCGGCAATGACCTTAAATGCATTAACCATGTCAATTGTCTCCGGTCTCCAGAAGTACAGAGTGAATACTCTTGGACTCCTTCCATCACTGAGTCCTAAAACTCTATACTGGTATTGTTGGAAACGAGCTTTTTAACACCAGTTTGAACCATTTTTGTGTCAAATTTCTTGGACCATGCATGTAAACTGTCATTTGGTTTATCTGATATTGTTATATAAGCTACAAAAATAATTGGTTCCTTTTGTTCAGTTATTTGCATATCGATTTTTGTCTCAAAGGATCTAAGAGTTAAATTTTTGACACTACTATTCGCGAAAGGGACCTATCAATTAGAAATTCTTAGTTCATTTTCGAATATGTGTTTAACTGTTTGTTTAACTGTGTAACTTTTTGACATTCTAGGCATTATGCGTTCCTTTTGTCATGTTAGAATGACGCTTTTGGTTCCTACTTCACTTTTCATTGTAGCATAAATTCGGAATACGGGGTTTCCATTACAAAGGAACCGTGCATGCTTTCACTAAATATTAAGAATAAGTAGTTAGATGTTGTAAATTAAAGAATGCTTTTTCTCAAAAAAGTGGAACTTTGAAACGGGACTACTTGGCCCTCAAAACCTTTAAACAAAGGTTTAAAATTACACCAATCAAAAATGGTCCTGAAAAATGTATAAAAAAGGTAATTTTTTTATAAGCAATGAGAGGATGCGATCTTCCAGGAGGTTTTCCAAAGCGACCTGGAAAACTGCTGTTGGAGCCTTATGCGAACCTAAACGCCTGAAGTTTATTGCAGATGAAAATGGCATCTTTAATTGTCCTGTTCAAAGCGAACACGATACATTCAGGAGCATACGCGGTTGTAGAAAACATGTATGTCAGATCCATGGATGGTTTTTTTTATTTCGACGAGAAGCCAGACGTAAAAACTGCACTGCCAATGGAACAAGTTAGCAAAATCGTTGAAGAATAGACCAGACACTTCAAACATGCCATCTTTTGACAAAACTTGCCCCTTGAGACAGACCTTTAAAATTTGCTGTGAAAAGCAGGATTCCTCATGGCATATTCCTTACTCGACCATCTTACGAAAAGGTGGGACGTTGGAAACCCCGGTGCCCTGGGGTACTTGAACGCTATTTCTCATTTAATAAACTACCGTAAGATTATGGGGTTGATAAAAAATAACCCAGAAACTATGATTGCTTCAGAATTGTTTCTGAATCGTATAAAAAAGACCTTGAATAGAAACATGCGTGCCGCTTGGACCACATTACTAAATGTCGAGCACTTTACAGACATTGGATGTTGGGCGACGATGGAGGAAATGCAGCAAGTTATACCTTACCACGGGGAAAGATTTGCGCAAATTTGTTTTGATGGCTTCCAAGAAAGAGACTGTTGTTCCATCGCACGAGTTGTCTTTTGCAACGGCTTTTACTGTTCGCGCACTTTTTTTGATGGCGAAAGCCGCAAGACCAATGAGTTGTCAGTTTTTAACCGTTTAAATGGTTTATGGCGTTAGTAATGATGGTATCATTGATCAATGTCATTTTAAAACTCGCCAAAAGTACGGATTTGATTCATTGATATTTTGAATGGCTACGTGAGATGCGTTCGATCTCGATTGAACCGAGTGTGTGATTATCTACTTCTAACTAGAACACTTAAGCAGCTAACAAAACTTTGCGATGTATTTGGTCAATTCGTGTTTCAAGCTATCGGAAAATACATAAATCCGACACGATACCGACAAATTATAGAGACAGTAAGCGCAGAAAACTTGACTACAGAGGAGTACAAGCTACAGTATCTCAAGATCTAAAACACACTTCAAATGTTGCAAAGATTCATTATCAGAAGTTAAAGTCCGGAGACGTAGCACAAAAAATTTGACTTGATTGTAAAACTAAGTGATAATACCAAAAGCCTGGAGACTTTACAAGCTATCAACACTGTTGTTGTTCCAATTCAAAAGCAAAGTGTTATTCATTTTCATCTTGAAAGGAGTAAAGGGAATGTTTCTGAAGTAAAATCTTGTCAACGATCAAAAAAATAATGCTGCAGCTCCCGAAGAATGCTCTCTGACTTCAAAGAAGCCAAAAGAAAAGCAAGTCACCACATTACAAAGTTATTACAAAGTTAGCTTTTCTATGGAGGACAATTTTATACAGTCTGGAATAGCTATATATGGTCAAAAATGGACAAGTATTTTAAACGATCCTGAGTATACTTTTCACCCTTCTAGGAAAACTGCTACACTTTTGACTAGGGCAAGATCTTGTAAGTTTATCTGATTCAGATGTTTCGAGTTAAACTTTACAGAAAGGAATTTCAGTGAATGTTTTCTTATGCATTTTATGTTTCCTTAATTTTAATTGTAAATTTGCCTTTCAATCATAGCTTTAATTTAAGGTGTGTTCGATTGTTTCTTTATTTTGGATCCTTGTTAAAGAGCTTTACTAGGAAAACGAAGTTTGATTGCTTTGCTCTATCAATCGTCTGAAAGCTCAATTCCAATTTTGGTGCTGTGTGAATGACAAGTTGGTTTAAACCTCTTTGCAACTGAAAGAGTAAGGAGTAAACAAATGACGGTTTCATTTATCTCGAGGAAGAGAAATGGTTAAAGGACAATGAAAATATAACTGAACTGCAGATGACCCTGACCTAAATCATGTGCTAAATCATAGTGAAATCATTTTTGAAATGCCTGACGATTCTGGTTAAGAGTTTTTCGAATTTAGTGATATGAAAACTAAGGCTAATCAAAACAACTTATTATTGGATTGGGTATTAAGTTTTGTGATGAAAAACGGTCATCTTTTAGGTCATGTATTTACTTTTAGAATGTGAAAATTTTGTTGATTGTACTTTACATTCTTTAAATTGCACTGAATTATAGATGATATTTTCTCCATTATAAGATGTATTTTTTTCCTGACCTTCACTAAAGTGTACTTACAATTAATAGTCCGTCTCAGAATCGACCTCGCTAGTATCTATAGTTTAATTCAAAACATATGTTAATTGAATATTTAGGTACACTTGTTTTGATTTCTTAAAATGCACGGTTCAAAGCCAGTTTTTATTCTCGAGTTTCTTAAAAAAAGTCGTGCATTCAAAATGAGTACATGACGAACACAAGTAGTTCTTTAACTTTTCTTTCACATAATCAGTGAAGGATCAGGAGATGGCGAGCTTAGATTTCGGTCTGACGATTTTGGTTTATTTTGCCGAGTAATGGCAGCTTCAACTACAACAAAAAGGTATTTATTGATCTAGTTTTGGAAGACAAAAGAATAAATTTTGCGAATTACAATTTATTTTATTTGCTAACCTGTACAATAAGAAACCACACCAACGTCACTTTCACTGTCAGAATCGTCCAGAATTGTTACTCGTTTGCGCCGTTTTGCTGGTAGTTTACAGCTCACATCTAAACAAGAAGAGTAAATAATTTAATGAAGTACAAGTACAAAAAGACGATACATGCGTGATGATAACCAAACGAATCTCATTTTACCATCATCAGTGTCAGATTCGATTTGCCTTCGATTTTTCACATTGAAGCCGGATGGACCTGTGTAAAAAAGAAATAACGCTAAGCAATAGAATTTTCATTGACTCATTGACACAGCAAAAGAAATGGTCGAACGCACCATATAAATGCAACATACCTTGCTCAACATCAAAGATACGACCATGGTCAACTGAAGGACCAATGTCAACGGTCGGTATTGTCTCATTTAATGGATCTTGTTCTGCAATAAGAAACAAATATTGAATTGAGATTGATATTTATTTAATTCTGTTCCTATTGTTCTTTTTTTCGTTGTATCAGTTCCAGGCCTCCAAGGTGGCATATAAAAAAGAAAAGCATAAAATTTCGTGATTAGCATAAATTTTTGGAAATGAAGTTATTGTAGTAATGTTGTTGCTGACTTTGTTGTAGTTGGTGTTGCCAGTACAAATTTGAATAATGCACCGGTGATGGTGAGTGAAATTTTCTTGCTGTCTTCCATCAATAATAATTTCTGATTGCACGATTTTAAACTTCACGGGATTTTCTTCTTTTTCACTCATTTTATCCTACTTTACTTCAATCACACAACACAACACACACGTTTCTCTTGATGTTTCTTTATTTTTTTAAAAAAATACGCAAACCTATTTCTTCTCTGATTGGTCAGTTTGAAATTAATTATTAATCATTTCTATTGTTTTCAGATGAGCGACCAAAAATCTCTTTTGTAAGTTGAAAATTTTCAGCTTCCAAAAGAGCGCGACAGAGCTCACGAGAGAACATTTTTGATAGTAATTTTAGCTCGGCAATGACGTCAATGAGCTATTTTAAGGAAACTTTGTGCTCGAACGCCCGCTATTGCGGTGAATGGAAACATCCCTGGTCAAAATTCTTGGAAAGATCTTAAAAGATCATGCAAGATCTTGACATAAGATCTTGTAAGAATCTTGTAAG
>JAUBWS010093798.1:0-11327 GCA_032270445.1 Darlingtonia californica | reverse complement strand
AACGCATCTGTTCCCTGACTGAGATGGTCTGTCCTCCAGGAGTAAAACATTTCTAGCTGCGTTGATACCCTTGAAGCGAAGAGATCCTCTTCCAGCACAATTTCTGAAACACCCTGTGATTCAATCTCCATTCGCTCCTGTCCTGTTTCCGCGACTCGTGGTCTGCCAGACTGTTTAATTTTCCCGGAAGGTACTCCACAGTAATCGCGATCCCCCACATTAACAGAAATTCCCACAATTTCTTGCTCACTGCATTCATCTCCTGACTCACTGTGCCCCCATTTTTACTATGTAAGCTAGGGCTGCTCGATTGTCCATCTGTAAGTGAATTGCAGACGGCCTTTATTTCTCTGCAAAAATCAATATTGCCATGTGAGCTGCCTTTAGTTCCAAAATGTTGATGTGCATGGAAAGCAACTGTGATTTATCAGCTGGGTATAACGACTTGACATGATTATAGTGAAATTGGTACATCAATACCTTTGATACATCCAAAACTGAGAAGCCGGTGAAAATTGGGCGATTCAATTGCAATTTCACTTTCTTCCTCTCGATTAAAATTAAGTCATCACTGATGATTTGAAAACTGGTGAATGATGGTTGCGCAATGTGTTTTCTTAGGACCTCTCTTGGTGACACTATTTCAATCTTTGTCCTTTGTCTAAGATTTTCCATCGTTTTGCCAAAACAACTGTTGTTCATCAATTTGAAAAAAAATTTCAAAGTCATTCCTTGCCTGGCCACGCTTGAGTGTATTGAAGTCGATATATTGCTTCAGCCATGGTGATTGCTTGAAAGTCAATACCCGATGAATATGTATAATTTCAAATTTCTGTAGTGGGTTATATAATTGTGCTTATTGAATAAATTTGGGACTAATCTCTTTATCTTGGTTGGTTTGACTTGGTCAGGGCTTTCAACGTTTGACATCTCCAGTTGTTTTTGAGACAGCATTTGTGGGTTAACTTTTAACTTTCTATCAATATCTTCTCTTGATAACCAACAGAAATCGCGCAAAGGCAAGTGCTGGCTCATTGCCCATCCATATAAATTGTTTGCATCCAAGTATATAAGGCGCTGTCTTTGAAGGTTTTGATTATAATCATCAACCTCAGGGTGATTTGCCTTGGCATACCTATATAAAAAATATATATAATAATAATAATTATACAAACGATTTAATTAAGACAATTTTGATGAACACCAAAATTCTAAAAAGGAGTTACTACCAAAATGGATACACCCTTTCATTTTGAGTGACTGAAATAGAAGTAGTCCGTCGCGTCATTCCTTATCGTATCAAATAAACCGAAATTATATAATACCTGTGATCGATCATTGACATTCCACCTCGGATACCCTCTTCAACGAATAGGTGCATATCTATGTCTGTGAGGAGATCAATTTTCACATTCGTCATTTTCAAGGCTGCTTTCCATGAAAGCCCCGGTGCCGTGTAAAAGTGTGCTGGGTCTAGTTGGTAAAACTTTAAACATGTTCTTCTGAATTCCTCGAATACACCTGCAAGGAGAATAGTATCTGTTATGAGGTAGATATCGTGATATTCTTCCATTTTTGTCATTTCTAGCGCATTCCAGACCATCTGAGCATGTGTGTAATCTTGATCTGTAATGTGTTCTTTCGTTAAAGTGTTAAAGAACTGTTCTTTCAATGGAAGGTTTCTCTCAAGCAACCGTTCTCTACATGAAATATATTCGACGGATAAACTCCTTTTTTGGTTAGCAAATTCAGTTCTCTCGAAAGTTCATCTCCATAAGCTAAAAGGTATATTTCAATTAATGTAGCGTTTGACTGGATTATTAAAACCTGCAATAAAACTATCATGTTATTATTAGTGAAAATATTTGATTTAATTCCTTTTTAATTTTGTTTACCTTTTCCTCTTGCTCTCTTGACTCGATTGTTGGTGGAACATAAGGGTTATTCCTGTAATCTCCGGCTGGTCTAATAACTCATCTAAATCGTCGTTAAGTCCGTATTCATCTTCTTCTTGGATGTTAGCTCCCCGATCGTCTTCTTGCTGTTCAAACTGTGGATTGTAAAGTCGCTGTTGTTGTTGTTGATGTTGATTATCATGTTGTGAGTTTGGTGCTCTGCCATGTTTATTCAGGAAGTACTTTGCAATTTCAGGGAAACTTTCTTTTAATGATAGAGATGAGTCTCTTAGGTTTTTGACTAGTTGATCTAGATTGCATAAATTGGCAAGAGTCTATGAAAGTAACATCTCCTATCGTAAATGAGATAAATTTTTCCATGTTATTTGGGATGCAAGTTACGTCTCCAAGGCGGGCTTTGATTGCTGAAATGATGTGGTGTGAATCATATCCTTTTAGATTGCGTAAAATGCATGGGATTTTGATACTTTCTGAATTTATTCTCAGGTGCAGGTTACAAATTGAATGTGCAGCACTTCTATATTGTCCTGTGATGTGGCAATGGTCGAGTACTTTTTTCTTATTCATATATTCCTGTTGTTATTGTCCCTTAAAAAAGTTCCATTGCACAGGTAACAAACTTTTGCATTGTCATAGTTGTTTCGTTCTTCTTCATTGAGGGGAGATGCAGATATTTTGTTTTTATAAATGTTTCGTATTTCTGTTGCCTCTGCCAATACGCGATCAATAAACTTTTCGGCAGCATTTTCACCGGTGTAAACGTATGGTTCACGATAGAATTTTTCGTCGATACTTTTTGTATAGATTGCAAAACCATCAGCTATATGTTCCTCTTTTTTGGAAGTCCACGATTCATGCTGGCCACCTTCTTCTGATGTAACAGGTTTGAGGATGCTCTCAAAATCGGCATAAATTACGAAAGTGAGTTGACGCATACATTCTGTGTTGTTAAAGAATACTTTATCTTTTCCTGATTTATCTCCTTGTCGTGGTAGAAACACTTTCTGTTCACCATGGGACTAAAAATATAGAAAATAATAACAAAATACATCAATATAATATATTGAAAAAATGCATATCAATCTTACCTAACAACAAGTCTCTAGCTTGCAACAAGTCATCATGCAGTTGATATTAATTGTCTTCAGAAAGTCATTACACAGTTAATATTAATCGTCTTATAGAAATCAATAGCAACCAATAAGGTAAGTAAGTACTCAGTTTTTATTTCTTCGTCAGTCACATCGGACTTTAGAGTAAAACCAGATAATTATCAATTTATATAAAACTTACTTTACAATACGCCAAAAGATCATTCAAAATATCTTCTATCGTGAAACTATTTAAGCAGTAGTTGCAAAACCATTGCCTTTCCGTATGCAATGACTTTTGAGAACGTAAGAGTCGAGAGAGATTCTTTATAAGTACATAATGTGACAAACCATCTTGGGATATTAATGATAAGTTAACATGGTGAGCAGCTTCTGTCTTTGATGTTATTCTTAATGGGAAGAATTCAAATCCAAAAACGTTGATAGAAATTTCTGGATTTATTCTCTCGAATTTGTTGATGTCTTTCAGCGAAACGGGAAACTTTATTTGGTTAATATTAAGCTCTCTTTCAAAATTAACATAGTGGTTTACCCTCTCGGGGTGAACTTCAACCGGATGGCGTGATGCTAATACGGACCAAAGAAAACATTTGTTATCATTGTTTTTTATGTTGATCTTTTCGATCTTAAGAGGTAATTTGATGTAAGATGATGCTCTAAGAGAATTAAATGTGAGAAAACCAATGTCCACCCCTTCAAAATGATTCAACACCCAACCACTACCATTCCTTATGAACTCATCCAATTTTTTAAGCAATCTCCTCGCATACCGTAGACAATTTTTCTTCGATTTCAGTCCCCTCTAAAGCAGTGAAAACGTTACTTTTAAGTACAACTGGTGGATCTGTAAGTTCATTTTCAATATTTGCCTTTGAAAACACCACGTACAATACAAGGACACAATAGCCTTAAATCCCCTCTTTCTTTTCTCAATTATAATTTCTCCGAAAGCATCCCTTAACAGCTCAATTGTCAGCTCTCGTGTGTTTTGATTGAGAACCTTTCTGAATACGGAAACATCACCCTCAAGAGCAGTGAAAAGTAAGAAGGCACCGGCGCCTTGTTGAAGAGGTGTTGGGTGGGCTGTTTGGCGTTAATAGAAGCGTGTTGTTATTATCATTTTCGCAATGTTGGATGTGAAGGTTGAGATTAATTTTCCGCTCGAATACTTTTCCGCAAGTTTTGCATTGCTTAGGATTGTCTAGGGCTGAAATGGGAAGGAAAAGAAAACCCTAAATACCCTAAAGTTCATATAGATAATACTACGCGAGATAATACTATCTCAAAAAATTCCTAAAATCCTAAAAGAAGTATAAAAACCTCAAAAAAAAAGTCAAAAATGCCAGAATATCTCAAAAATCTTAATTTAGTACACTTTTTTTTTTCAGGTGATTTCCCCCTCTACAAAATGAAATGCAATTTGCCAAGGAAGAAGAATAACCCTTGATTTAATTCTCTCTTTTTCCCCTATTTTGATATTTTCTAAATCAAACAAAGTTAGTATGTATCTTTTTTAATCCCTGTTTAAATGGTGATTAGAAAATTAAATTGTTCATAAATAAGTCCCCTTGCAGTAGTTCTTCAAAGTCGATGTTAAATATATCTCCCAAATCGTCAGGTTGTTGTTGCTGTTGTTGCTGAGGTAATGGTGACTGTAATTGTGGTATTTGCGGTTCTTCGTCGAAAACAAAATCAAGTTCCAGAGGCTGATCGTGTGAATTTTCCTGTTGTTGATGCTGTTGCGGATTTTGCTCTCGGAAATCTAGTTGTTGTTGTTTAGGTTCGTGCTGTCCATCTATAAAGTTGATTAAATCGAAATCATGATGTTCTTAAGGCACTTGGTTTAACATCTCGTCAATTCATTTTGTTGAAACTGCATTGGTTGGAGCGGATTGGTGGTAAAATAATTTAATTGTTGGTGTTGTGGTTGTTCTACTTCTTGTTGTTGTTGGTTTTGTTCAAAAATTTCCATTCAGTCAAAATTGTTTTGTGTTGTTGGTGTTGCGGTTGTTGCATTTGGACTTGATTTGTAATACTATTTATAAAATTATTTTGTTGATGATAGAATTGTGGCAACTGATAATTAAACAATGGTCGGTGCTGTTGTTGATGCGGTTGTTGATGTTGTTGAGCTAAAAATGGATGAATAAAAAATAATCTTATAGGAGAAAATCGAACAAAAATAGGTTTGTCAAAGGATTAAGCGATCTTGTAAGAAAACATAATTATTATAAATATATTCCACCGGAACTTGGAGTAGAGTTGATTGAAAAATCAGATTTCTAAAAGAATCCTCGAAAAACGTCTTCAGGAAAAAAAAAGAAAAATGCTGCAATTACTTACCTCCTGGACGGTGCTTGCATTTCGACATTTCATGCACCTTTCTGTAATGTGATTGAGTGAATCCCTTATAAGAGTATTTGCATGAAAACTTTTTGGTAGTGTGAACATCTACCACATGATTCAAAAGGATTTGTTTTGAAGAAAAAATTTTTCGGCAAATTCTCCAGCTTTCCATTTTGAGTTTCAAGAATTAAGTAAAAATACTGAGATTTCAATGGTAAGTGTGTTCGTATACCAAGGTTGCTTAAAGCGATATGAGGATTTTTCGATTGTCACATAGATATTTAGTCTATGTTAATTATTCTTAATTACTTGGTAATTATAAACTTTTTGTCACTGTGTGAAATGATTCGTTTTACCCATCTCCCTCTAGGGGTTTAATTAATTTACATCATTTTACACCTATGAAAATAACAGGTTCAGCCCACTTGAAAATTTTATAGGATCACTGTAAAGGCATGCCCAAATAATATCTATAAACGAAAAAAAAAAAAAAAAAAATGTTTATTTGAAATTGAAACTAAATCTATGAAACTAAACTTCTTTTGGATTAATGGAGTAAAGATATAAAGAGAAAGAGAGTTTTTGTATAATGCTGAAGTTGGCTCGCCTGTTTTTCCTTCTTATTTCCGGAGGACGAGGTGTGGGAAAGACTGTATTCACAAAAAACTTTTGAAGTTCAAAAATGAGCCGATCGATAGTCCACCAGAAAGGGTTATTTGGTGTTATGGAAAACATCAACCACAGCTTTTTGAAGAACTTTTAGAAGTCTCGCTTAACCTTGAATATGTAGAAGGGATTCCGGAAAACCTAGATAGAATGTTTGACAGGAGTGTCAGAAATCTTTTGATCCTTGAGGATTAATGTTTGAATATGGAGAAAGCCAGGCCGTCTCTGATCTATTTACACGTGGGAGACACGACAACATGTCTGTTATCCTGTTAACTCAAAATTTGTTTCATGTCAAACAGCGAAGTATAAGTTTGAACTCTGACTATTTAATAATTTTTAAGAACGTCAGAGTCAAATCACAATTCACTCATCTCACAAAGCAATTCATGCCCAATGATGTCGATCATCTCAAATGGGTTTTTGAAGATGCAACAAAACAACCACATTCGTATTTGTTTTTGGACATGAAACCTAATACAGACGATGGATTACGAATAAGAACGAATATTCTTCCGGACGAAGAACCTCAATACGTCTATTTGAAGTGAATTATAAAAAAGACAGACGACTTTGAGATAAATCATTTGTGGGTAACTTTGAGGGAATAAGGACGCATTTAAAAGGCAGGACTATGACACAGCGCATGCTCAGAACTCACATTTACTTAAATCACTGCACAGTTGTTCAAAAGGTGATCAGAAGATTTTGATGAAAAGTGCAAAACCTGACCTTGTCAACGCCATTGCGATTACATTGTGAACGTGGTGCACGGAAAAGTTCCAGTCTCTTCAAAAAGTAAATCAAAGCTTCGACGGAAAATCAAAGTCTTGAAGGAACTTACGAACCCGAAAAAGTCAAATACGAGGAAGAAAAAACTACTAGTTCAACACGGTAGTGGATTTTTAACAGAAATTCTCCGAGCCCTTGCAAAACCGTTTTTACAAGCTTTGTAAGGAATGTCGCGCGCCCGCGGTAAAAAGTTTGTCCTACTTCCGCCGGATGTTTATCAAAGTCTGCTTCTCAAAGCTGAGCCGAAGCCAAATCCTTTGGATCCGCCGGAAGTGGCAGCCTTGGATGCATCAGAGCGAAAAATGAGTGAAATTTGGGAACGGAAAGATATACCTCCCGAGGAAAAAGGGAAGCTTTATACAAACAAATTGAATTCATTGATACGTAGTATAACGGAACTGTTAAAACCCAAGGTTGTCGAGTTCAAAATGGCAGATAAGTTAGGTGATACGACGACAGCACAGAATGAAAGCAGTGGAGCATTAACTAAAACAACTATTTTCCACGGAAGTGAAGGCAACAATCCCATAACAAATCTTTCGAATATGCTTCCCAAAAATATAAGAAAAGACGGTGAGAAATTATTGGGGTACATAAAAGCAAACTCCGACAAGTTAGATTGGAATAAAAACAATGAAATTATCTTTAGAGGAGAAGTCGTAAATGAATTCAAAAATAATTAATCTCTTAATCTTACAACCAAAGAAGTGAACTCACTTGAGAAAATGAATGACGTAACACTTGTTTCTTCAAGTTCTGTAAAAAGACACATCAAAGTACCTGTATGATTCAATACAAACATTAATAGATTAGCTGAAATCCCTTGAAGAAAATTATCCAAAACCTATCAAGTTTCAATTAGATGGAACTTCAAAAAGAATAAGTGTCTCTATTGACTTAGACTGCTCTTTAGATTGGAATAATTCTGATGTTTGAAGGTTAATGGGATTTTCGCCCAAAACAAAACTATATGCCTCAAGCAAATGGGAATTTTCCTCCAAAACATTCTGGACATTAGATACATTGAGTAATGTGAAAGATGGAAAGAATGTACTAATCAAAAGATACGATAATTTAACAAAAGCTGAGATGGAGCGCCTCAAGAAAAAACCTGGTGTTAGCGTTGCATCTTCAAGTTCTGTATAAAGACAGATAACTTTACCGGCAGCAGACTATGGAACAGTGAGAAATATATTAACCTACCTGGGTAAATTGGAGAAGGACAGTCCTCGTCCGATGAGGTTTTAGTATGATGATGGCTCAAAGAAAATATTGGTATTGTGTTTAGAAGAATTACCACCAAATTTTACTAACAATAGAAATGCATATTAAGCAATTTGGATATGGACTACCTGCATATAGAGGTGCTGTTATGCAACGTGGTTATGGACTTGGTGGATTATTCAAAGGTCTTGCTGGAGCACTCGCACCTAAGTTCAAAGAGGGGTTAAAAACAGTCGGTAAGAAGGCACTTAAAACAGGACTTGAAGTTCTGTCGGATGTATCACAAGGTGGAAATTTGAAAAGTTCTTTGAAAAAAAGATCTATGCAAAACGTAAATGATTTATTTGCCCCTGCATCGAAAAAAAAATAACAACAGTAAACAATAAGAAATTCATTCCTTCACAGACGACGAAAGGGAAAAGACTTACTAAGAAGAAAACACAAAAACAAACGCTTGGCATTTTATAATGGCAGCATCAGTTATAAAAGACAAAAAGCATTTGGAATGTTCACTGTCTGACACTGGTCTTTTTACACCAGCTTTTGTTCAAACTGACATCGAAGGTGGAACATATGAGGAAACGTTTCCAATTACCAATTTAGACGAGAACGGACCTGTGGAGTTTGTCATCAAAAATAGCAGCGATAAGTTTATTGATCTTGTCAATACTTATTTACGAGTCAAAATGAAAATAGTGAAAGGAGACGGGAATGCCCTTGCAGTTACAGATAAAGCCACATTGGTCAATTATCCTATTGCATCTATTTTTAATCAATTGGATCTCTATCTTGGTGGTATTTTAATTACATCATCAGCAATACTTATGCATTCAGATCGATAATTGAAAGTATGTTGAATTTTGGGGAAGATGCAAAGAAAACACAGTTAGCGATGGGGTTGCTTAACAAGGATACGACACAACATATGGAAGAAACTGGTCCCGAAAAAGAAAACACTGGTCTTGCTGAACGTTACGAATTCTCGAAAAACAGTAAAACAGTTGAATTGTGAGGTAGGTTACATACAGATTTATGTAACCAAGGAAGATTGATTTTGAATGGTGTTCCGATGAGGATTGTACTTCACCGTAGCAAGGATAGTTTTTGCATAACGAGTGCTGCTAATGGTCCACGCATTAAGATAATTGAAGCAGTTTTAAGCGTTCGAAAAGTAGAGCTGTCCCACACAAATTCGGTGAAATTCAAAAAGGACTTGAAAAAAGTGTTATCTCTTATCCTATCAATCGTGTTCTGATAAAGTCACATAGTGACGCTGCAGGACTTACAAGCTTGAATTGGGACAACTTAATTTTAGGACAGTTATGAAATAGAGTTTTGTAGCTCTTGTGGATAACGACTCGTTCACAGGTGCATACTAGAAGAATCCATTTAATTTTAAACATTTCGATGTTAGAGAAATTGCAGTTTATGTAAATGAAAAAACTTTATCAGCTCCTATGAGGGTGAACTTTGGAGAAGAAGAGTATTTGGAGGGATATCGCAGCTTATTCACAATCACTGGAAAAATAAACCGTGACGAGAGAATTTTTTTAAACAGAAAAGAATATGCACACGGAAATAGTTTATTTGTATTTGATCTATCATTTGGTTTATGTAACGGATCTCATCAGGAACCTATAAATGAGGGAAACTTGAGATTGTCTTTAGAATTTGCAATAGCACTTCTGAATACAGTCACAGTATTGATGTACGCTGAATTTGATAACATGATAAAAGTGAACAAACTACGTGGGGTTTTGAAAGACTATTAAAATGAACACAAGACAGTTGCAATGTGCGTTGGATATGGATCCAGAACTCCGAAATTATAATCGAAAATTTATGGCTTTAGATGAGCTTTTAAATGCAGAACTTGAAGTAAACTGTGTATACATTTGTAATGAGCAGACATCTGCAGAAAGTGGAAGTCACTGGTTTTTTGATTTTTTTGGTCCATCTCAAACTTATTTCATAGATTCATTTGCAAGACATCCGATATATACAATAAACTAGGAATGAAAATCGCGAAGAAAATGATCGAAAAGTCAAATATTTTGTTTGGAAAGTTTATCCAGGACATGAACGTTTGCATACTAATATTTTTAAGTTTTGGTATGAACAGAATAAAATTTGATTGTATTTTACAAAAATAAAAAGACACTGTGTTTTTTATTATACTTCCATATATTTTCTTTAAAAAAATCATCACATTCAAATTCTGACCGATTTGGATTCTTAAAAGAATCGTTATCGTGATAGTTGAATCTTGTGTTCGTATACTTCAATGGTTTATGTACTTCGCCGATAAATAGGTGAATACCGCTCTTTCTTGTCTCATCCACGTAGTTGTACATGCATATTTGCAGGAACTTGTAGTCATCCCGATTTTGTCTCCGCTTGGTAGTTGAGTGAAAACGTACTAATTGTCACCGATCATCTTGATAACAGCTTTAAAATTTCTCGATAGAAATAACCCCCGGCTTTCTTCTACCACCTTGAAGAGAGTGTTGATTTGAGGTGCAGTAATGTATTTCGACTTTAAAATCAATTGTTCTTTATCTAATTCTTGTATCAGAAAAAGCAAGCCCAAAAACAAATTTTCGATATTTTCAGTACCTTTCAAACCGCCAAAACTGGTGCATCAGGATAGAATGAGCGAACAACCATTGTATCATTGATATCTCGGTCTCTTGCATTAACCAGTTTGTGAGTACTGAGGCGGAATGCATGATGTTTCTCCATAGCAAATGAATCTTTATTTGGTGTAGATACGATCACTTTGTTTGAGTATGTGAAGTCTTGGATGTCAGCTTGTCTTCTTTTCATCTTGATAATATGTTCTGCTGCTTCTTCTTTTTCGAATGATTAACTAGCAATCATTTACTCAATTTATAAGAACTTGGTTTTACCTATTCAATTTAGAGGTGAGACAGAATTAGGCTAATTTTAAATTGATAAGGCATGGTAAATAAAAATTAAAGTAATTAATTATTAAGGTGATTAAATATTAGGATAATTAATTATTAAGGTGTCAACAAAATAAGGTATAACTCTCTTAATACTTAATATTGAGCTGAAAACTGTCTGTAGCATTATTCACACTGGACTATCGAAAGTAAACATGGCTTCCCAACTGTATATGGGATTATCATCGTCACTCTGATAATCAATGTCAATACTTCCCAATCGAATGCACATCGCGTCTATTGTTTTTTCATCGTACTCAGATTCCATTGCTTCGTATGCAACGTATTTGCATTCATCTATTGTG
>JAUBWS010093776.1:0-11330 GCA_032270445.1 Darlingtonia californica | reverse complement strand
CGCAATTTTATTTCAGTTTTCAATTACAAATTACACAACTATTCAAGTCGCAATCATTGACAATTTTGCAACAAACGACACGTCATAGAGAATAAACACTTTGGCTGAATACTCAACCCTTTCATTATGAAATTGTTGGAAAATTTTGATATGCTTTTGAAATAACTGCCAACTAAAATTACTCCGTGGTGTATGGATGACAAAGCTTTTTCTTACCAAAGTAAGGGTCCAAGACCTTAAGAAGAGTTTTTAACCCTTATCGACGTAAGTGAACATTGGGACTTAAATGGTTAATACGCCTAGATTAGGGCGCCTTCAAAAGGCTGACGGTGATCAAAATTTTGATAATCATCTTTCGAAAGAAAGTATTCCCATTATGTGTCTCCAGGAAAAACAGAATTTTAAACGTTATGACTGAAGTATTTTGGTGTGTAAGTCACTTATTGTTATACTATGTTTATGTCTAAAATCAAAGCAAATAAATGAAAGAGATATGAATATGTTCATAATATGCATAAATAGTCTACTACTAAGGTTAGTACGTCATGTAAAAATAATATGAAGTAATACCTCCATTATCTTCAATCAATTTCTTTGCTCTCTTCACATCTTCATCTTTAGTAACGTTCATGATGAAAGCTATACCTTGAAAGCTTTCATCATTTTGCAACCTATTAACACCATCTTCAGTCAAGCACCCTGCAAAGACTTTACAGTTACATTCGTTTAGTTTCAATGCAGCGGCATATCCGAAGCCAGAATCGCAGCCTGTGATCATAATGTTTTTCCCAGCTCCATTTGAGATAGTAAAGTTATCAACAATGAAGTTAACTAACAAGTAGCAAGCAAAAAATAAAAGGAACACAACACACGAACAACTGTCATAAATACACTCAATCATCCTTGCTTGGATTAAAAACAATTTCCTTGCTCACCTTCTTTTACTTAGTCGCCTGTTATTATACAAACTCCTAGTTCACTGTTGTTTAACTTATAAATGTCAAGTTTATCTATAGAAATTGAAAGCATCGACATTGTTTCCATAGAAACATGAAATCTGCTAGTCATTACCGAAAGATGATACGACTTTGGATATAATAGCCGACAATTATTTCTTCAATTTGAGCAATTAGATTTCAATGTTTGCTCAAGGCAATGATTGAAATCCTTAAAAATTACTCTAAGGACCGGAATAAACGGAGGTGGGGGGTCTTAATAAACAGAGGGGCTGGAAAATCTCATGAAATATAATAAGCGGGGGGAGGGGGAGAGGTAGAGTTTGAATAAAAGAGGGGAGATTTTCACTATTTTGATCAAAATTTGGTGAATTAGAAAACTTATCCTTCCTGGATACGGAGCAGCTCCTATCAAAGAATCATTCAGATTCAGAAAGGGACAATGCACAGTTACAACATGGATGAAGATCTAAAATGATATCATCAAGGCCATGGATCGTGGTGAAGTGACTCTTGCTGTCTTGGCTGATTTTCATGAGGCCTTCGACACTGTAGACTTTGAAATTCTGATTAAGAAGCTACACTCACTTCGTGTTTCAAAATGATAGCTCCGTCTGCTCTAAAATAATTTGACGCACCGTCAACAGTTCGTTCAGATAATTGAGACAGCATTTACTAAACTTATAGTTACTAATGGAGCTCCACAAGGTATTATTCTAGGCTCGATTCTGTTCAACGTCTACCTACACAATATGGCCGGCCAAACCACAGCTGAATGTGTTCAGTATGCTGATGACACAAGCATATACTGCCACAGTAAACCTCAAGACATAGAAAATTGCATTAAACGAATAAACTCCGATACAAACACCATCCATAACTGGTCACGTGATTCCAACCTTATCTTCAATGTAGCCAAAACGAAAACAATGCTCTTCTGTAGTAAACAAATGACAAGAAGATACAGATTTGATTATGAGATAAAATCTGCTAAAAATGGAGATGCTATTGAAAGAGTGATGTCGCTCAAACTCCTAGGAATAACACTTAATGAAGATTTGACCTTGAATCAGCAAGTCAGGCAATATCAACATCAACATATGCCACCTTAAAAACCCTGGCGCTAATAAAAAGGTACCTCTTCTTTTATCTGCGAAAACAACTTGCAGTAAATCTAGCCCTTAGTAAATTGGACTACGGTAACGCTATCATCAGTAATGCACCTGACTATCTATTCAAACAACCTCAACGTACCAAAAATGCGACAGCAAGCTTCTTTTGAAAGCGCTACTCAAGAAACTGTGATGTCATCGACCTGAAGTGGTTACCAATGAAAGAGCGAACCGAATATAGTATTGCAAAGTTGGCATGGAGGTCCATTAACAACCACGACTGGCCGAAGTTCCTAACAATCCACACTGTACAACCAGCACGTCGGCTGACAAGAGATAGTGCAAACACAGAATTCAGACTTGCATGTGACTCAAATCTATCAACCACATTTATGCATGAAACAACAAGAACCAGTCTTGTTATCAATCTCTATATTTTAAGTTCCACAGCCTATTCGTTATGACCATCTATATTGTTGTGTTAACAATAGCCTAGTTGGCCCGCGGTCAATATCTCAGGATAACATAATGATATAAACTTAAAACTTAGTATGAAGTTAGTCCTCAATAAGAGTAGTAATAAAATCATACTCAAAAAGTAATGGTTGCTATGGTTACTAGATGACGTCATCATATAGAAAAAGTACAGAGAAAATGCATATTTGGATAGCTAATAGAAAAAGTCAAGTCTTGACCATTTATCTTTACCAAAAATATCAAAATTATTTCTTTTGGTTTTGGCGCGCCATATTGAAACTATGACGTAATATACAAATTTGATGAGGCTAGCAGTTTTCTTATACCAATATACGACTATTGTCAAAGTTTCGTGTCAATATCTTTTGTCTATGAAAAGTTATGATCTGGTTAAGATTTGCCAAATTTACAGTAAAATAGGTTACAGTTCTCACCTTGGGTTCAATAATTGAGCATAATTAAGCTAATGATTAATGTAAACATTTGAAATTTTAGGAATATATTCCCAATAAGATTTAATTAAAAGTCAAAAAGTTTCAAGTTCGTAGGATTGTTCGTTATGGGGATATTTTTCCTAGAACAAGACACAAGACCGCGGGCCTAGTAGTCCCCCCCCCCCCAGTACAGGTAGGGTTAACTTTCACATCACATTTTGACAGTCTATTCTTAACAGTCATAGTGGTATGTCTAGAGCAACTGGTGCACAAGCCAGGAAGAGTTTCACGACCTATCTCTTTCCAATTTTCCACAACTCTCTTCTGGCTATTGCAACAATCCTTTGGATATACCAACTATTCAATTACATCCGTGTGATGACACTTGTTTTATTTCTCAACCAGTGCTGTACCGCAATCTACCGAGACTTCTATCGTCAACTCTAGTGCCTGACTTCTATTTCTAGTCCATAGACTATAGATACATCAATCACCGGCCTCGTTTTCAATTTTAGCGTATAATTATACATCGGCTCAGATATTCTCCTAACTATAGTCCATAGACGTGGTCTTCCCAATTTTCTCTCAATTTCTTTGACATCAGGTTTTTACTTATATTGTTTTTTTTTCGTGTGTTTATATATGTATTTTTTGTAATATCTATATCCCCCAACACTCATATCTCTGTCTGCTCTTATCTCCATCTGCAACATTTTTTTTACTTGCTCACCTAGCCCGTATACGCATATGTATTTAAGACTAGATGTTGAAATATTTTGTTATTTATTCCTTGTTATTTTGCACTGTACGCATATATATTATTGCATATATTTTCAGATGAAGAGCCAATGTACTTTCTTAATTGGATACGCTGAAATAACCGTTATTATTTTTTATTATCATAATAATTAGTACAATTATACGAAAGTTATGTGAATGGGGCATGGTTGATGATAAGAAAATTAAGTTTTCAGATAAAAAATATGTAATATAAATTTAAGTTTTAATTAAAATACTACCTAAGAATTATTATGAGAATTGATTAAGATATTTCAGCATATAACAGGCTATGCCAGCGAAACAAAAATCAACCACTGAAAACAGAAAAAGGGAAAGCAGCCATTCACTTACATCAAAAATACTTAGAGTACGTTAATAATTGAACTTGCTTCCTGAACTTTGTTTCCTATTCAACTTGTAAATTGTTCTTCTTAAGCTATATTTAGGAACAAAAGATAGCTGACTATTATCAAGGTGACTATTGTTTACATCAAAATTTCTGAAACTTTGTCGACACGCGCCGCTATTCAGTAAATGACAGAAATAAAAAATATACTTTTGTAAATAAGTTATACCCGTTGGACCACCATGAATGAACCTCAGGGTTGGGGCAATTTGTTAGATTTTCCAGGACTAGGTAGTCGGAAACAGCATGAACCAAGCACTAAAATTTGTGTTTGAACAGTTTTTTTGGCAACACTGCTGTTTTTTTGGTACAAGTAAGCGGTAATACACCAGATATATTTATACTATAAATCATTTGTCCAGAATAAAGTTTATAATCCTACTTTTCCTCAAGAAAGAATGTAAAAAAAGGGTTAAAACATTTTATTATATATGCGACTGTGTAACAAATAATATAATATGCTCGATTTGATTTAAAGAAAATGGTAAAATAACCGAAAATACTTTATGCTAGGATTAGTCTTTTTGTCCGCGGTCATAACTCTAGATTGTCTTATGTTAAAAATTAGAAAATTGGTATTGAGGTAATCTTCATTGAGACAACTTAAAAAAAGCATGCTAAATAAGCAATGGTTGCTATGGCTATCTGATGACCTCGTAACAATTATTGATTTTTTTAAAATTAGGTACCTTTATTTACAGAGCTATATCTCCTGAATGAATTAATATTTTTCAGTTCTGTTTTGATTTTCTGAAAGTCAAAAAAAACACAATATTTTGCAAATTCATCATCAGATTTTATAAAAATTAAGTCTCTAGGCACTAAAAGGCACCAAAACGGCTACAAATTGGTCCCGCCCTTATTTTCAACTGATGAGATTTTTGGAAGTTTTTTGCATTCAGCATGATTCTTTCAATGAATTAAACACCCTGTGAAAGTTTCAAGTTGATACCATTATCTTATCAAACATCATTATAGTTGAAGTTCTGATCATTTGTATTGGAAAAGATTGTAAATTGAATCCTTGTGTTACATAAGTGCGCATAATTATTGACGTTATTCAAAAAAAAGTGTCTAATAAGTTTTTAGTAAAGGCTGCAAAATTTCAAATTCATCGCATTAGTATTTTTTAAATTTCGAAAATAATCTTGGCCTCGGGCAACCCCCAAGCTAGGCTTAAAGCGAAGGTTTATACAATCTCTCTCATTTTCCTATCTTTATGTGAGTGGACTCTGGTATTACCTAAACTATTGGGATAAGTTAAGCAAAAAATGTAAAAAATGTGTAAACCATTTATTGACACTCTCAAAAATTCAAAGTCACATTTCCTTTCCTCATTTTTCAGCATATTGAGCAAGTAGCGATGACAAACTACCAATCACGTTGGTAAAGGAGGAGGAGTTTGTTTCATTTGCTAAATTAATTTTTTGCTAAAAATCTTTTCTGTATTTACAAATAATTGTGGCTTTTATATTAGTCTAATTGTTGTATTGTTTTATCTTCTTTCTAACAGTGGTTGAGTTATCATTTCAATTCAATTATTTTTTTTTGTTGTTCTTGGAGGCGTCTGGTGACAATTTTGGCTGAACGAAATACAATATAAAATCTAGCACAACAGTCGGTATATGTGTTGCGATCACAAGAATAATGCTGAGTTTACCAGTAACATATCTTCGTCTTGGCACATAGGATAACAAAGCGTGTTTGATACTATTGATGACGCCGTCAATGGACTCTGTGAAGGGTATTGCGTCAAAGCTCTTCTCGACAACTTTAACGAAATGGAAAACAAACAATATATCAAAATATGATCGTAAACGTACCTAGGAGAGTGTGCTATAAACAATGGATTATTGAGAAGGAATTCAACGCTGTTTTACCTAGAGTTAGAGAGTAGTAGACCAAAATCCTGATGTCAGGAGAATATCTCTTAAATGAAATTCTATTAAGAAAATTATCAGGTATTTCTATTGTTATTTGCGTAATTATGCTCAACCATATAAGCAAAGGTAAAAAATTTAGCTTCAGAAAAACTCAAAAATCGTTTTTTCATTCAAAAGTTATCGATCATTTTCTCGTAAATTCAGTAAAGGTTTCAATATGGTGCGCCAGAATGTTTAGTGTTTTTAGCGCACTATTTATGGTCAAGACTTTTTTCTCAATTTTGTTGATTCACCTATAAAAGCTAATTCGTTTAGCCTAATTAACACCAAATTTGATATTGATATCATTTTCCTATACTGAGAACCCGTCTCCCAAGTTTTAACAAGTCAGAAAATCCCTGGTAAGTTAATGCCTAAGAAGAGAATGTAAATTGTGTGTTATTCATTGTAAGGGAATTTCAACTAGCTTTTAAACACCTAATGTCAATTAGGCGCTGTCAGATGGGACTTCAATTTAGCATCAAGATATCCGATGTCAATGATGATTCTTGAAAGGTGACTATAACAAGTTTTCACAGAAATCGTGTAAGCTAGCGTAAGCTACATTTTTGGAATTTTATTTTACCATACACTTCATAAATACTTTGTCTGCAACACACACGATCCTATAATAATGCCTTGTTTAGAAAACTCACATTTTTTGAATTTTTCTTGTGAAAATTCCTGTTTAATTTCAAGTGGTTGAGCATCATAGATGTCATTCCATAAGTTAGATATCTTTTCTTTTGAAACTATCTCCGTTTTATGATATGTTGGCTCAATGATATGAACAGAAACTCCCCAAGGTTTCATTTCTAATCGCAAACAATCGGAAAATGCTTCTGTTGCAAACTTTGAACTGCAATAAGATGCTGCATAAGGAAATGGGAAGCGACCTAAATAAAAAAAGTGAAAGATAAGAGCTAACTCTAGCGTGCAATTTGCCGTTTTCATTTAATTAGCAAGGCCAGCCTTCCATTAATGTGGTTTTAGTATTATTATTTTAGCGACTGTTTGTCCACAATCCTTGATAAGGGTTATATTGAAGACCTATCAAGTCTTATCGTGAGCTATAGTATTGAGTACTCTTTTTTAAGTAATCGAAATGGAGTTTAAGAGTCTTCTGAAATTCTCTGCCTGTATATGAATTTTAAATATTTTTTGAAGCATAGTCATTATGAAATGCATCGGTCTGGGAGGATATTGAATGTTTTTGAATTTCTCAATAGACAGTATCTTATTTTGCTCAATTTTGGTCACGTTGTCCACATATTGCGCCTTTGCGATTCGCCAATTTTTATAAGATGTGATCTAATAGTGATCAGAAGCAATTCTTTTTAGCTCGTGCTTAAATTAGAGACTTTAAAATTTTACGCAAACACTGAGTTTTTTGCAAATTTTGAAAAATTGTACAGATATTGCGCACATTTCATTTTGGACACATGCTGTCCAAGTTTGAGCCTGATTGCATAATAAATGTTATGAGGATCTCCCGCAGACCAAATTTGGGCCCTGGTTGCTGGGAGAAAATAAAACATAAGATTAATAAAACTAAAGAGAAACGTTACCATGATGTATATTGGACATTATTTTGTATAATGTGTTAAATTTCACTTGCTGAAAATATATCAAGCAAAGGACTCCTAGACCGGGGTTATTCATAATGAGTAAATTGGAACTGGAGTCTTAAACTCATAACAACGTGCACATTGTTCCCTTAAGCATTGTTATACTGATTTAAAACTTATCATTTTACACCTCTTAAAGGCCTGTCTAATTCTTGCGAAATCGTTCATTGAATGTTTCTGGTTTTCCACAAACTTTTCTGATTACAATTTTGCAATAAGACAATGAATAGTTAATGAAATCAGCTGATTATTATTTTAGTAATCTGTTTAAAACTCATTTGAAAAATGTCCTTTGCCATACCTGCTATGCTGGCAACGTTAACAACTCTTCCTCTAGAATTCTTCAAAAATGGAAGTATTGCTTTTGCTGTACGGACAGTTCCCCAATAATTAACATCAACTATTTTCTTCATCTGATCAATTGATTTCCATTCTATCAACCCCACGTCGACAATTCCTGCATTGTTCACAAGTCCATCTAAACCTAATGATAGTTAGTTTCAAACAGATTCTCATTTTACTAATTCATCATGACGAATCTCTGGCTGGGTAAGAATAACACTTTGGCTGAATGCTTAACCCTATTTGACCCGAGGGGGGGGGGGGTACAAAGTGCCCCCTGCTGGTTTTTCGAAAATATCTTTTTTTCTGTAAAAGCTATGAACTTGAAACTTTGTGACTTTTCCGGAAATTTATTTGGAAACGTAACTGCAAAAAACAATTTTCAAAATGTTGCCCTGAAGCGTTGCTATGGCAACCATTTTGAGTTGAAGTAGGAAAAAGTTCTTATAAAAAAATCCAAAGTTTAACTTTCAATAAGTAATTAACTAATAATGATTCCTTCAAACTTGGACTGAAGTTGGAGAAGGCAAAATCGCTTTAAATAAAATCATCAAAATGGTAACCATACTGATGACGTCATAGTTATGACGTCATCAATTTTACAGCGTTTTTAAACTTTTGCCAAAAACCGGAAATTTGTGAAATCCCATCGTATAACCTTTTAGAATCTGAAATCAGAGCTCAAAAATCGGTTTTTGTTCCAAAGTTATCAATCATTTTCTCGTCAATTTAGTGAAATTTTCAAAACTTCTTATAAAATTACACAATTCAAATGCCCATAACTTTTGAGCTACTAATGCTATTGACTTCAAACTTGGACTGTTATTAGATGATACAAAAGTAATTCAAATGGCATTATCAAAATGGTAGCAAATACAATGATGTCATAATTAATGACGTCATCGTTTTTGAAAACTTTGATCATCTTTAGGGTAATTTTTCACCAAAAATATTCATTTAAAAAAATCCTTTATCTTAAATGAAATCAAAACAGAATTAAACCTTATTTAGATCAGGATAAGGGGGGGGGGGGGCGGGCACAAAATGGAATTTGCAGGGGCCAAAAAGCCCGGGTTAAAATAGGGTTAACTCTTTAACTATCACATTGTTTCAAAATTTTGATTTGCTGTCGACCTGATTGCCAACTGAAATTCGGTCCGTTGTGTATGGGTCACAAAGTTTTTTCGTACCCAAGTAAGGGTCCAAAGCCTTATAAACAGTTTTTAATCCTTATTGACGTAAGTGAACATTGGGGATTAAATGGTTAAGGCGCCCTCAGAAGATGTGATAATTTTTTTTTCATAATCATCTTTTAATATCTCGTATTCCCGTTATGAGTCTCTATGAAAAAGGGAATTCGAAACGTTATGGTGGAATAAAAATTCTTAATTTTAATGGTGATAGTTGCTTTTCTGCTGTTTTCTTAAATCTAGTATAATTATTTCTGCGTGTAAGTCGCTTTTTGTTTTACTATGTTTGTGTCCAAAACTCCAAGCAAACAAATAAATAAGATATGAATATGGTCATAATATGAACTTTGGTCTGCTACTAAGATTAGTACATCAAGTAATTAATATTCATATGAACAAGTACCTCCATTATCTTCAATCAATTCCTTTGCTCTCGTCACATCTTCATCTTTAGTAACGTCCATGATGAAAGCTATACCTTGAAAGCTCTCATCATTTTGCAACCTATTAACACCATCTTGAGTCAAACACCCTGCAATCACTTTACAGTTACATCTGTTTAGATTCAATGCAACGGCATACCCGAAACCAGAATCACAGCCTGTGATCAAAATCTTTTTCCCAGCCCCATTTGAGATGGTAAAGTTATCAACAATGAAGTTAACTAACAAGTAGCAAGCAAAAAATAGAAGGAACACAGCACATCCGCAATTGTCATAAATACACTCAATCATCCTTGCTTGGAATATAAACAACTTCTCTGCTCATCTTATTTTTTTCAGTAGCTTGTTATTACGAACACTTATTTCACTTTGTTTATCTTATAAATATAAAGCTGTATGTTTATCTATAGAAATTCAAACCAAAATGTTGACATTGTTCCCATAATAATCATGAAAATGTGCTAGCCATTACCGAAAGACGATCTTAGTAAGATATATTCTATATGATAGGAAATTTAATATGATAACCAACAATTTTTATTTTTTCAATTTGTGCAATTAGAGTTGATTGTTCGCTCACGTTAATTACGGTATTAATTAATCTTGTTTCCTGAGTGCTCTATTTTTCGTTCTTTTATACAGAATGCACCTGTTCAACTTGTAAATTGTTCTTCTTGGCTTTATTTAGAAAAGATAAATAGCTGACTATTATCAAGGTTAAGGATTATTGCTCATCGTTTGATGCGTTTAGTACGGTTTTTCCATTAGGAACGATGTGAAATTTGATAGAAATGTGTTTTAATTGTTTTTATTATCATTATTGCTATTATAATTTATTAACGTTTACCAAGAATAGCCTCTTCAGTTCCGTTTTGAGACTGTTATCAAAGAGGGTCCTGTTTTCCTGTGAAACACCTATAGGGAACCTTGTGAATTATGGTGGGACAATTTTCACCGCCGAAGGCCTCATGCCCGTGTCGAACTCGGGACCTAGTTCTAAGCTTCGCGCTCTACCACTCGGTCACGTCCTTCCCGTTATTGGGTATTATATACTGGCACGTTTTGGTTTGGCGTTTTCAGTTTCGTTTTTTCTGCCTGTTTTATTCAAAAAAAATTACAGGGCGACAGCTGCAGCTGGGCAGGAGGTAAAATATTCATGTTGGTGTACGTTAAGACTGAAGATTCTTTAATTTGCTAGGTAGTTTGAATAAATTTAATGAACCTTTGAGTCGCAAATCAGAATAACATGCTTTGTGTAGTGTGAACAAAAAAATATTAATTTCTTAAAATATGCAAAAAATTATTTCAATTTAAAATTTTATTTATCAGCTATTTTGTTTGTTTATATCTTAAGTTACCATTTTGCTCTTTACTTCTATCTTATTTTCAACCCCATCACACATTTATTTTACAGGGTGTCCTAAAAAAATTCGGCCCGCGTTTTCAAACTGTTATAACTTCTTGTATATTTAGAAATATTTACCGATTTTTATACCATTAGAAAGGATTTATTTTAAGCTACCGAATGATATAGATTTTAATCTACATCGTTAGATATTTTTTGGATTAATAAGGATTTATTCCTCTGTTACGGTTGTTAATTTCTTAATCATCAATTAAGACGGTATTTAATGGGCAAT
>JAUBWS010093754.1:0-11330 GCA_032270445.1 Darlingtonia californica | reverse complement strand
TATTGACTTCAAATTTTGAACAGTTACTAACTAAGTCAATACCAAAGGAGCATTTTTGGTAATCTTTTATTCAATTTTTTTAAATATTTTGAAAGTTCTTATGGTAATTTTACCCCCCCCCCCCAACCGTTTAACGTACATGAAAAAGCCCAACCGGACCATGGTTAGGGAACACAATGTATTTATTCACATTTTTGCGTTCCCACGAGACATTTACCTGAGTGAATAATTTCTCATACATTGAAAACGAGATTGATTGATTTAATTACGGAAAGGAGTATTCGCTTTGGCACAGCAAGAATCGTTTTAAAATTTGGCACAGACTTATTTTAAGCCTGAGTGTATTTTTCATGCAGTTTAGCCATGTTAGAGAGTAAATTTGATTCAGCGCGGATTTAATTTGTCCCAACCCATTAAAAGAAATTAATTTGGCGAAGGTTTAATTGAATGATTTCAAGGCACTTGCGACAATTTCGCCAAATTATTTTTTTCCGCGCCAAAGTTTCTCCGAATAAGGATTTTTTTTTCAATTTAGCTTTTCATTACATGTTTATTGGGCTTTTCCAGAAAAAAACTGTATACCCTATGTTGAGGATATCGGACGTCCAAGGGGTCTCACTGTCACAAATTGTGAACGTCCAGGGGGTGATGTTTTACTGAAAAGCGGATTTCCAGGGGGTCTCGCCTGTAAAAATTTACAAAAAAGTGGATGTCCAAGGGGTCTCAATCCGAAAATAGGACAAATCCAGGGGTTTGAGTTACTATTTTTGGACATCCAGTGGGTTTTGATATTTTTCTTGTAAGTCCATATCCTCAACATAGGGTGAACAGATTTTTTCTGGAATAGCCCATTACTGACAAGAATATCAAATGTTTGTGGAAATTATAGGATATTAGTGTACTTAAGCTACGTTTACACGCAAGCGGGATGAAATCTCGTCCCGGGATGAAATAAAAAATGTTTACACGTGAGTTTCATTCCGGGACGAAATTAGCAATATTTCATCCCGGGATAAAATTAGATTCAGTGTTTACACGTATTTTTTTTTCTATCTCATCCCGGGACGAAATTTCATCCCGCCTAAAACGTGTAAACAGTATGAGAACTTTGACTAGAGACAGGGATGAGATTTGACGTGTAAACGCTCCCTTAGTTATCAAAAGCTTTATGGTGGTATGAAAGTCCGAGCCTTGGGGCCAAACTTGAACAAATATTTAAGCAAAATTTTGTGGCATTGGCAAATCTTCTAAACATAAGTATGTGCTACCTTAAATAAAGTATATGTATTATATAAATAAAGCCAGTTAAAAGTGTATTTGAGTTACGTTACGACTTTGTATGATGTATTTAATACGAAATTAATGATATTTTCTTTTTTTAGAGTTTCTTCATCAGAGAAAGTTGACAAGAATCAGAGATATAAAGACTTTGATCTCTTGTGCACTCCATTTCCAGGTACTGTCGAGGTGGTTTAATAACAAGGGGGACGTTAATAGTTTTTTTAATAGTAATTTTCTCATAATCTATTCATTGGGGTCAGATTTTACCTTGTCGTTTTTCAATAGTTTTGAAGATTACGATAAAACATCATTCTTATTAAGTTTGTATGAAAGGTATTTTATTGTTTTTTTAAATGTTCGTTGGAAATGGGGTGAACACTGTGGGGAAGGGTACAGAAAAAATCCAAAATCATTAAGCGTCTCCCCCTTTCTCTTATGTACCAGGGAATGATGGTTTTCTATCACGAACATTTAGTTGAATGTTAAATGGTAGACTCCTCCCGCAAAAGGATTCATGGGTTTCCCCTAATATTGGTTTTAAACAGGGCCGACAACACCGGGGGATGGATGTATTGTATTCCTTTCTGCGCTAATAAAACAATGAAAAATATCAGACTCTTGAAGCCTGAAAAGCAGCTTTAGAACTTCCATTTTTCAAAAATTTCTTCCTCGCCCCATTTTCAAAAACGATTTGGACCCCTTCGCTTTCAAACGCGTGTCGTTGGCCCTTTTGAAAGACATCTTGTGCTCATGTCCTCATACTGTATTGTTTTTGAAATTCCATTTTTTCCCCGAATTTATGCAAAGCAAAAATGTTTGCCTTTAAGTCAATCCAAAATGTCGGGAGGATATGAGCAAACCAATTTGAATTTCTTTCTTTGCACCAGGACATGAATGCTGGAGTTATTAATGCAAATATAAAATGAATTGATTCAATCATCTCTTGCAGGATGTGAACTGTTCATGGATTTAGATCTATTGTTTAGCAAAGCAGGTCTGACATTTGACTGGACAGCGGTAAGAGGCTGATAAAGTTTACTTTAAATTCCTGGCCTATCATGGTGTCCTCTAGGTTTTGAGTCCCCCGAAATTTTTCAAAATTCCCCCATTTAGCCGTGTCCCCTCTCCACCTGTCAAAACCTAAAGCCCCTACCATTTCGCCAAAATCCAGATTAACATACTAGTTACATACTATTCTAGAAGTGAAACCATCAAGGGAAGCAAGTGATAATTGTAAAAAAAAGTTGGTTCAAAAGTCACTTTTATTATACCAAAAAGTAAAACCCCCCTCATTTGGCTGAGCCCCCCCCCCCAGGTAAATATTCTTCCTGGGGGAGGACACCACTAGTAAGCACTACCCGTTTAGGATTTGATATTAAGATATTGCAGATAATACAGATATATATATATATTTTCAAAGAAGTGGCACCATAAATGACCAGGAATTTTGTATTTAGGATTTCGTGAATACAGAGTTGATGGTTCCTTCAGATGTCCTTCAATATGCTGATGAAGTAGATTGGACTCGTTATAAGGTAAGCTTTTTGCATTCTATTTTCCTAGGGTGCATAATTGATTATTGATTTTAAGGGGATGATTGGGACATGTTAAACTTTATTTTGAAGTTTGCCATATCGTAGTCATATACTATTTATATATATATATATTTATTCGTGCCATCAACTCATAAAAGGCTAAGAAAAGGTACTGGGGACGAGGTTTGTGTCTCAAGAATCTCACATTCGTGGGAATGATTTCGCCGAAAATATGGTTGACATTAAAAAGATTTGTCACTTAGCAGTATATGATTGACATTATAAAAGATTTGTCGCGTAGTAGTATAATGAATGTTTTAAAGCACATTTCATGAAAATGTTTTGAGTGACATTTCATATGCATGGGAATACTTCACTTTTCCTGATTTGAGGTTTCTTTTTTAAATAGCGGTAGATGCAGTTGATAAATTTGAGAATGATTTTCCCGTCTTAAAGAGTGAAACATGCTCTTGGGAAAAACTTCAGAAGAAGACTATGCGGAGAAGCAATGCTGGCCTAAATTCGCGTTTTGTGATAAATAGTCCAAAGTTTCATTAACGTAAAAGGAAAAGGAGAAAACAATGACACTCAAAAAGAGTTAATACAACGTGATTTTTAAAAGATTTAAATTGTTCTATTTGTTAAATTGTCTCAAAAACTAAAAAATATAAGCGAGATGTAATAAAAATATATACACTTTTCACAAAGCGAAACTAAAATGTCTAGGAGACAAAGCTAGCTTTTTTGTTTATCTCCGTTAAAAGTTGGAAAGATTATCGAAATCAATAAATCCGAATACAAAACTGATAAATTTCAAGTTTATATACATGAACATACACCCGAATTTAAGGGTGCGGCTAAAATTTGTAGTTCTTTTCAGTATTATTTTTCAAACTAACCAGGCGCTGATCTTGAGGTACTGCAGGATTATGACTGAAAAGCTAAAGGTAATTTTAACCATCTTTTACACTCCTCTTGTAATTTTGCAGTCCCTCTAGAACCGCGCCTGGTTGGAGATATTCTATTTTTTCTTGTTGATAGGCTAACACAAAAATGATTATTATATCAATGCTTGAAACCAGTAATTCGGTTGATGAGGTCAAAAACATTTTTTGGCTGAACTTGTGGATAGATTTCAGCACTTTTTTATGTGCCTTGTCTATCTTAATATATGTATAGAAACAAAATGATCAAAACAATTCTAGGGACAAACTGGGGGCGAAATGGCTACGTGCCATAAAATTTCAAAAAGACCTTCAAAAACATGCGGTATCACGTGAAATCTTATGGAAATACCACTGGGGGCAAAATAAGTAAAAACCCTATTTGGAGGAGTGTTTTTCTTTGTGCCGTTAAAATAGAAAACACTCCTCCACATGGGTTTTTCACAATTTTTCCCACTGGGTAAACTGTTTCCCATTAGAATAAAATTATAAAGTTACATGTCTGACTCTTTCTCTTTTTGATATTCACATTTTAGGGATGTGAACTATCGTGATCCCTACCATTATTCATTAGCACTTTTTGTGAAAGAAATATTAACGAAAAGATTATTATACAAACAACAAAAATGTCTAAAAAAGCCTTTGGCTGTCTCATAAATATCATTTTAAAGCCATAAGTAACTACTCTAAATATATGCAGATTTGTTTGAATATTTTCACGTAAAAACTGAAGTTTAAAACAACCAAACACTAATGTATCTGCAATTAATTTCTGGTCAGCTTCGATAAATACTATCTTGCGTATAACATTATTTCTGTATCCGGTCTATAATTATTGGGTAAGTACTTCCATTTGAATACTAATAATTGTGACAGTGATGCAGTATAGCTCTACTATACCTCTTCTTTTCCATTTTCTACTGTTTTGTCTTTTCCATCCTTGTACAACTGTAACTCTTCGCCCTCATTAGCACCCTCTCCGCCCATCAAAGTATCGTCTTTATTCATATCATAATCGTGGTCACCGCCCTGTTTACATTTCTTATTGTAGATCGCAAATAATAAGCACAATAATACAAGACACAAAATACCAATTCCAACAGCTAATAGTGGAGTCTTTATATCGACACTCGATTTCTTTTCTTTTCTTTTGGTTGTTGTCATTACGTGTGTGCATGCGCCTGATATTTCACGTTGTTCAGATTGGGACGTGTCGGTCGCAAATTTGAAGAATATCGTCTTTATGCAAACCGTATAGTTTGTTGTTGGTGATGCTTGTCTGTATTTTAGGGTTTGAGCATTCTTTAACTTGTCTGCTATCGTTGTGTTTTTTGCATCGGAAATCAAGAGCACATCTTCTTTTAAGAAAAGCTCATCTTCTGCACGGTGTTTCCATTTGATATCATAACCATTCCACGTTACATTTTCAATTTTTAAGTCTTTTACACCGTGCTGTGTGAAACAATCAAAGTACCACAGTTCTTTAGAAGCGTTTTTACCGTCGTTAAGCTTTAAATCTATCCTGAAATTTTGTCCTTGTTTTTGGTTGATGTTTTTACATTCAAGGATAGTCCTCTCCTTGAAGTCACAATGTCCATGGATTGTCCAAGGATCACCAGGGTTTGGTGTATTCTGTAAGAATGTGATATCCTTGATATTGTCCTGTACGTTTGATATTGTGAACTTGATCATCTGTGAGGTGGCGTTACATATTACATCAAAACTGTACACAGTCTGAAGCATGGCGGTAATAAGTATGGTGAGAGTGAATTTGTCCATTTTTCTAATTATTGTTTTTCCTAGAAGCAAAATCGAAAATCCGTTTGATACATTAAATGAAAGACAGTTTACCTTTAAAGAAAACACCAACCAGAACAATTTCAAACTGGGACATATTCTACGGATAATTTTAATTACATATGCACAATTCTACTGGAACAGTTTTTATTTTTATTTTATTTAAAAAAAATATCTCAGTGCTTCCATACCATTTACCTACAATAGTCGTACAATATTGTCCATCGTTTCGTGTGCAAAGAAATAGACAAGATCAAATTATATCTATTCCACACCAGAAACAAATCAATTTAACATAATTACGATACATAATTAATATGCTTCATAATTACATTTTAGGTAAATAGTAGCTATTTAAGGATGTACGTATTTTTGCAATGTTTGCAATACTCCAATTGTTTGATTGAAACTTCTGAACTATGCCAAGTGCGAGCTATCTCTAAAATTCAGCAATAGGTTGCAATTTCTAAACATGGTTTTAAATATGTGTGAAATGTTTTCTGACAAAAATATTTTGTACCCTGCCAAATGCAAAACTTCTCGAAGATTTCTAGGTACCTTTCCACCAAGTCTTTATCTACAACTGAATTGATTCACTTTTTTCTTTTTACATTTTGTACCTTTTTTTAATTGTGTAAATTTTATAAAATAGAATTCTATTGATCTCTTGTACGTCCCCCGTCCGCACAATTATCAAAAACATCTGTGGAGAAGTGTATTATTATTGAAAAAATACCCTCCTCCGCATTTGTTTTTGGTGAATTTAACAAAAAACCTTCAAACATCCCTACAGTGTGTCGTGCAACACATACTATTGATTGATTGATTCTGACCGGATGTTGTGATTGACTTGAATATGCAATGTAAAAATAATTATTTATAGTGAACCTTGTTTCTCCTTCAACTATTATGATTTATGAATGATAATGAAATCGTGTCATCTACCCTGTTGAGTCGATATCAATATCAGATCATCCCCGTAACATCACACTTAACTGTACAGATTAAAAATATGATACTTAACTTAATCACCTAGGTCTTTGATAATGGTCCATTTACACGTTGATATTCCAAGGGGAAAAAGAACCATCAAGCAGAAATTAAAGTGCATATTACACAAACGATTAAAAAACTATTAACCACAACTATTAGAATGCCTTAATGACTAACAGATCTGCTTTTACAAACATTTCATCGCCTCGTCATCACGTCTGACATCTTCTCTAAATTACGTTAAAGGTGAAATAATGAGAGAAAAAAAATACATGGAATTTCACACATCGTTTGAACAACATCCACAATTATGAAAATTATATGTTTTTGGGAACAGAATAAAGTGAAAATAAAATAAGTGGTCTCTCAAATGGCTCATCAAAAGATATATCAAAATTACAGCAATACAACTACATAAAATAAAACTGTAAACGAACATATAAGCTCTTCTTTTAAACGATGAAATGACTAATTCTTTCACGTCATTTTCTCTACTGATTTGTTTTATTTATCATAACGCCGCTTAACTTTTTTATTGTAAATTATAAATTCACTTTTGGACTCTGAAATGGAAGTAAAAGAACACGGCGATAAAAATTCAAACTGCTAAACGAAAATAAATTTATGATTCACGAATCAGTCACAGTTTGTGGCTTGTTTTTAAAGAAATTTCCCATAACTTTTATTTATTCAAAGGCTATCTGCTATTTTTGCCAGTTCGTTAAAAGTGAAATTACAAGCGACAAAAAGAAGGTGTAATCTATTGATCTTGTACCCATAATGCCATGTAAAGATTCACGTATTAGGATGAACACAGTAACCTTATTTATAAACAAAGCTTTTTGGAGCTATTCCATCTGTAAAATCTATTGATCCTTTCCCATGATGATCTACCATGAAACGAAATGAATTTTGTTTCCAAAGTGACAAAAATGCATTCAACTCATGTACTTATTTTCACTTCATTTTACACAGCACACCCGTTCATTACAATCATCCCCAACAATAAACTAAAATGAAATGCCCATATATCGATAAAAGTGCTTTCTGACTATATACAAATTGCTTATAACAGCACGATGAATAAAATAAACAAACATGCTTGCTGAAAAGGACCTTTACTTAAAACGCAAGGGTCTCTCACTAAAGTTTAGACGCATTTAGTACCATTTATTGATACTAAATCAAATCGGTCACTTCTTTTTTGCTAGTCAATGAGTGTTTACATGAATAGTTATAAAGTAAGCCGTCTTTTCATGTCTTAACCATTTCATAGTTCCGAACAAATAAAATTGACGAAGGAAAATGACGTTTGGTGTGTGTCAACAAGGACAAACAAAAGCTTTGCTTAGTGACCTTTGCGGTTGCCTCTGTTTTGTGACAAGGAATGAGAATCTAATGAAATAAGCAAGCAGATTGAATTTACTTTTTTGATATCGGTAAAACGTTGAGAATTACGCACTTTTTAATTAGGTTTGCAACCATATGTAAAACGATTTCAATGTTATCGGTTCTCCCTCTTGTTTGATAGATGAAGACTTTACCAGATAAAAAATAAAGTAGATTTTCTTAAAATTCAGTCTGCGTAGTGCGATATATTTTTCCCTGTAAATATGCAATTCAAACACGTCAACTCTCTCTTACCTTTCATACGTTTCTAAAAGAATTCGACCTTAGCCAGGATATTCCCATCTTTGAGCCTTTTCAAGCTCTATTCTTTCTTATTTTCTTCTTTCAGAAATCCTATCGTACATTAAAATGTCCATGAAGTTCTTTTTTTTTCTGATAGCCTTTTATGCCTAAAACTTAGTTTTGTCTTATTTTCTTGCATAGATTCTATTGTGCATATAAATGTCCATAAGTGCTTTCACGCAAACTCAAACAAAAAAATACTGTTTTTTTAGCGCAGTGTAGTCGACGTTAATTCATCAAATAGATCGTCTTTAGATTGTTCTTATTTTTTTATCGTGATTTCAAGCTTGTACACTTAGAAAGGTTGTCTCCGTAAAACAACCGTGTCATTGCAAGTTATGATATAAATTGTAGTGCATTACATTAAATATATAAAATGTATCGTCAAGATTCAATTTGTGGTAGATCTTGGTAACTTTGTTGTCTAGACAATTGTTTCTAAACTGTTCCTGTTTCCGTAGTAACACAACGACAACCTGTAACCGTTAGTGTGACCAGATGAAAATATCTGTATGACAAATTATTAAGTACTTAAAACTTTCCATGTTAAAATAACAATACCAAGCTTGAATGTTATGAAATATTTATTTACAGCTTGAAGTGCTTATTTAATAACGCTAGTGCCTAAGAGTTACTTGAAAGAAAGATACTGTTCCTGTCGAGAAAAATTCAGAGTTGTCTTAAAAAGCCTTGATATCTGCTTAGCAATGTCTAATTATTCCAGATAATTACTGTTATTAACAGAGAGCTGTTCGATTATCTCCAGATATTCCGTAACAAGAATGGTTATGATTAAACTAGGAATCGATTTTCGAAACATCTTCTTGACCACAATGTTTGTCAATATAACGTAATTTTCTGTCCTCACAATCAAAAACCATTCCATGGATGATGAAACTAAGCTCTTTTGTCAATTGTTGAGCTCTTTTTTTCGAACAAGAACCTCTTGAATGTTAATGTTGTCTGCGAAACGAAGGCAGAGGGGCAAAATGTTTTGAGATCCAAGATCGTCGAAAGCAGCCAACATGGCACTTTTGCACCATATCTGTTCTGAAGGCATGTTTTTCTTAGAAATTTACATTTGTTCGAAGAATATTTCGAAATCTACCTTGCTGGAAAATTTGATGTGTTCGGCCAAAATTTTTGGCTTCCTGGAAAATATGCATGTGTTCTGAGACGATTTGATGCCTGCTAGATTTGTTTGGCTTTACTGGATAAAAATAACAGATATTTTGTGTTTTGAGCTCCTTTATTTAAATTTTTTTGGAGAAAAATGTTAGTTTCCTAGATTTTTGGAGGTGTTCTAAGACCGTTTGGCTTTAATCTAATATAATTTAATTCCCCTTCACAATTAACCTGTGTTTATATGACGTCTACTATGTAGTCATTTGATATTTTCAAACAGTCATGTCGTTTGTTTTGCTTTTATTTGAACTTATATGACCTAATAACTGAATGTTTTGGCGAAGTTTCTCTTCTCGTGGCTTAGTAGTATCATTATATACAATATACTATAAAACTACATTCATAATCACGCGTTTATTTCTCATTAAACCGCTTAACACTGTGATGACTTAGCCAAGAGTTTTTGTCAAGAGATGAGTTTGAACAGTTTTAATGTAGTAGTTATTATAAAAAACGATTGCTATAATTTTCTATATTTTTCCTCCACCCCAACCCTGATTGACATTATTCAATGAGTTTGTCAGACTGATTAATTCTGCCAATTTACAATTTTCAATGTCAATTTGATCTTTCAAAATGAAAAACAAATGAGATGAAAGCATAAGAAATGAAGTTTTTTAAACTACTGTATTACTGAACAAATCCAACAATTTTCGTTTTATTAATACATACTCTCTTTTTTTTTAAGAACAAACTTTGTGAGAACATTGAAGTTCAGATTGATCTAAGAATAAGAAAAAGCTAAGAACAATCTGAGGCTCAGTGCATTTTGCTTGAAATAAGAACAAAGTAAAATAATTGTCTAATTAAAGAAGTAAAGATTAAGTAAAGATTGTAATGCAATACCACATATATTTTAGTGGTGTACCAATTGCCTGAGACATCATTCTCCATACTAGGCCGATGTTAAAGCTATATAGTAGAAAGTTCTTCTATAAAAAACAGTGTATCGAAAGAAATCAACGCATGCATTTTGATTTCCTTATATAGCAGACGTATCTCTCCATGATAACTCTACGTCATTAACTGATAATTGTTTTAAGATAACACAATGCATCCCAAAGATAGCATCAACTCTTCCGTAGATAAACAACTACATTTTCTGACTGAACTAACTAAATTTACCTCCCTTTTATTCTCCTCTACATCAAGCTGTTTTCATGTGAATTATTTCCTCCCAACAAAATCATTTGTTGTCTTCCTTTCCTTGGAACCATTTATACAAGAGATAAAAACATAATATTTTATTACACATGCTTTTTATGTTAATATTATATTATCTATTTGAATCATCGTGTTTTTTTAATGTGAATTCCTATAATAATGTTCTTGTATACCATGTTATAATTCTTTCATCGACCACCCTCCTACGGTTTGTTTCTTTCCTTTTGTTCTCTCCATTGCATTATTAACTGTCTTTTCTATTACATTAGTTGGTGTGTTAGACATATTTCGTGCTCTCCACCCCAGTGTTCTTTTCTCAGACTTAATAACGTTTGATGGTAAAAGTGTTTGTATTCCTCAGACTTGTCAATCAATTAAGCTCAGCCTCGGTCTAAATTGCTTGCCAATTTGTTTTCACATATAAGATAATATTATATGTCACACGTTCGAACCTCATTTTTTAGGATTCTGTAACTATTTATGAAACAAGAATACATTAGTCTTTCAGTTGCAGAGGTCAGCCTTGACCATCGTAAGAACAAATTCAGACCTATTTTACCATGTACTAGTATGTCTGAAGTTTCCGAAACGAATTTTTGGACTGTCCGAAATTCCTTGTGGGTGTGTATTTTACAGACAACAAATTTAAAAAATTATCTCCACTTCAGGGGGAGAACCCCGTGATTGAATTACTAAAGGGCGTTTTTGCCAGGGGTCAGTAACCTATCAGGACAGGGGG
>JAUBWS010093742.1:2442-24735 GCA_032270445.1 Darlingtonia californica | reverse complement strand
ATCAAATCTTCCTGAGGGAAAGTTTATGGATGAAATGGTGATTGGAGCTTTTTTATTTTCCTGACTTTTTACCCAGGAAAGCCTTTTTCAGGTTCTGAACTGTTACCAATGCCAATGAGGGTCTGATTTGATTAGAAACACTTACATGCAACGTTATGATATTAACCTCGCCAGTAGCGTATCTAGTGTAGGTCGCGCACTCCAGGAGGATAAAGTTGAGTCATTGAATGTAATTTCTTTTTGCAGTAACGAAGTGAATACTCCTATATTATTGAATACTGGTATATGGGGGCCCTAAAGGTATGGTTTCGCGTTGACATAATCGATTGTAAAGGTCGGATTTCCAATCGTTGAATTTTGGCCGTACATACCCTCGTTTTGAAGACAAGAAAAAGCTCTCAAATAATCAAAAATTACGAAATCGTGACAAAAAATCATACGTCTGGTATGCAATCTTTTGAGCATTTTACCTCGTCATCATGGTATTCAAAAACATCTTGAATCTTGAATATTGTACTGATCTGTCGATAATCATTTGTCTTTATAACTCATGCAACTGCTTACAAACATTCTGGGGTCTTATGATCTTCTACAAAATTGTTAGACGGCTCACCAAGTGCTCAGGGATACGAAGCTTCAATCATAATGTTTTAAAGTAATAACAAAATTTGGTTGGACAAAATTTTTTAAGACCCACAAAATTTAAAAACATTTTTTGTCCGATAAGGTATAGTTCACTACTTTGAAGGAAAAAGTGTTAGCGAATGTACTTTCCAGTTGTACGGTGGCCCACAAGTCTCACCAACAAACAAAAAAGAATCCTTTACGGCAGAAACTAACGGCAAATAGAAAGGTGTAGAAAAGGTTTTACCAAAGACGTGGTTTAGAGATATAGCTCCTAGTAATATGGAGTAGTAATATAATTCTTTTTTGTTTATGAGCATTTCTTTTTTGTTTGTGTTTTCTTTCTTCCTTTGCATTTGAGAGTTGTGGGCCACCGTATATTTTCTATTTTAGCTGAATAAATAAACGATCGACAGTTCGGCACAAAAGTTTATTCCCCCAAAAACATTTAAAAGTCTTCAACCGCAAAAGTTTATTTCCAATAGTAATAATAATTTGAAAATCTTCGACCACAAAAAAAATATTTCCAGAAAATATAATGTAAACATTCATGTTTTTTTGTACTATGTTATAATTATTGCGAATCAGAAAAAACTTGAAAAACAGTTATCCTGCACCTAAGGCCAGTTGTTTATAGTGCTGACTAGAATGAATACGCTAAGGTCAGTTCCGTATGTTATGAGGAGGCCTCCGGCGTTTTTATCTACTTTATATATTCTTTTATTTTATCGATTTTGGGACGGGTTAGGGTTCCTTTTCAAAAAAATAAAAAAAGAAGAAGAAACATAAAAAAATGAAAAAACTCGTTTTCTTGGCTAGCCTCACTGGTCAGGATGACCAATTCACCCGGAACTACTTTGGCGTATACATTCTAGCCAGCACCGTTGTTGTTGTTTATAGCATCAAGACTTAAGCGGCGACTCTTGTATTATACAAGATTTTTTATTAATTTCGAAATTTTTTATATCATTTTGGTTTTTATTTGTGATTTATTGATTTTTTTCGTGAATTTTAAGGTTATTTTTGTGATTTTTTGATTTTTTTTTGTGATTTTGTTATAATTGTTCATAAAACTGTTTTGCGTTTTTTTTCCTTTCCTTCATGTGTATTTTTAAATTTTTTTTCTTGGTATTTTTTATTTTTGTTGTGATTTCTTGTTGTTTTTCGTGATTTTTTGAATTTTTAAGATGCTCAAGTCCTAATTAAGGCAAATTTTTCTCCTCGCATATTCAGCCTCCGCCCGAGTGCACCGTAAATGCCCATCGTCTTTAAGTCAGTGTAGACAAATGAAATTGTCACGTAAACGGCCTCTAATACCAGGAAAATAAAAACGGCGAGATAATCACACATCTAACTGCTCTGTAAGAAGATGCGGATGGCATTTTTTGCTGTCGACCGTGTTTTGCCCTTGTGCTTTGCGAAACCAACGCTAGCTTAAAGGGACAGTTCACTCATAATATTATTGCACACGTTTTTATCATTCCAGTGCAGGTGTCTTATGGTTTTCATCTCAACGATGTCAATACTTGTTTCAACGTTTGCTTTTGATGGCTTTGTTCGCGCAATTTTTTTCGCGGTGTCATCAACGCAGCTCATTGACACAACGTTTATTTTTGACGTTAGTTGAATGTCATTTGCCGTGTGCTGAATGCGTTTCCGCAAAATTTTCGCAGCATTATTGATTGATTTCTGAATTGATTGAGTGAGTTGGAAATAATTCGAGAATAATTTGTTTTTTCACACATTATCATATTTATATTGTTACGAAACCCGTAATATTTTGAAATAGCTCAATACGTTGTTCATGTTATCAAAACGGAACATTTTTCGTCAAAAGTGTTTCTGTGGGGTGACGATTGGAACGTATTTATAACTATCCCAACTTTTCTTTTGATTTCTGTAGTTTTTTTAACTCAACATTACATTCTTGTTTTTAATTATCACTTTTTGTTTTCCTACATTTTGTAATATCTATTAAGAAGACTTTTTTGCTTTTTATTATAGAAATATATTTGAATGAAGAAACAATTAAAGAAAGTTTGTTTCATCACCTGCCTCTTTTATTCAACTTCGTCTGTGAAACACTGCCCATATTCGAAAAAGTCATTTATAACTGCCATTAACAAATTTTATTTTAGTAAATACGACCAAGTAAAAAAACCGACTCTAAGCTGCAAAGCTGTGTTGCGACAACACGAATAAATCTATCGAAAATATTATACTAATCACCTCAGACACGAACACACTTTAATTTTTGGATATATTTGTTATGGAATACAATATGGAGGAATCATAAATTGTAATAATGACAGACACTATCGGTACAGATACAGAAAGTATTATAATTGAAGAGAAAGAGGAGAGAATGAAAAAACCTCCTCTTCAAAGGTCGTATTCAAATGGCACCAGGTACCAATTGATTTCCGAAGGCGAATGTCAAGTTTGTCGAATCGCTCACCAAAAGAACTTTTTGCAAAAGATTGTTAATTCAAAACCATTGCGAAAATGGGAAACCCACAAACTACTGCTTTCTGATAGCAACGTGACATCGACGACGGTAAGTATTAGCTCGTTTTGGTATGATGATACATTATTGACTAAACTTAAAAAAGCTCAGTATTAATAATATGTTATAATTATATAGAGGAAAATCAAAGGGAGGGTTGACTCTTGCAACTTGGGGCACCTCATTGTAGCGTGAAAATCTAAACTCAACTCTTTCTCGCCTTTGATATAAGCTGATGAGAGAAAAAGAGGTTATTAAAGGAATTATACGGGTATAAGATATTAGTGTTCCTTTACTTTTAAGAATGCTAGCGTCAGCCTGACTTCTTAAATAATATTGTCTGCTTAATTATTTCTATTGATTTCTCGTATTGTATATTCGTATTGTCTAAGTTTTATCCAAATATGGTTAATCACAACCAGAATAGCAGCTTTTTTGAAAAAAAGGAAAAGATTCTTTTGTTAAATATATACTGTTGTTTTTTTACAAGTGTCAGCGTATTAACAGCACTAATTCTACTTATACACGTTCATTTTCTTTAACGTTGTTTTTTACTTTTTACTGGAAGCATCTTTCACACAGAACAAAACACAGGTTTAGATCAGCCTAATCTCTTTGCTAAAGGATTATTTTGTTTTTTTTGGGTCACAGTTTGAACTAGTAATTGCACAGTAATACTATCTTTTTTTATCATATAATTTATATTCTGTATATATATACTGTGGGTCAACTGAACCCATTGACCCCCTACGGTATAAACTTATCACTAAACTTCAAGGCTGGTAACCAGTGTGTAGATTGGATGATTTTAGATGATCGAAAAGTCTTAAAATATTATCATAACTGTACTCCACCATTCCGTGAAGAGTTTAAATTATAAGTGGAAGTAAACAAATAATTTTGTATTGAATTTGAAGATTTGAAATTGACCCTCCTTGTCAAGGTTTTCTAAAAGTGAAAAAAGTATATTCTATGAGTAGACGAAGGACGTTTTTTCAATAAATCAATATACCTATGCTAAACTTTTCAGATAAAAACCCTATCTGGGACTGGTTTTAGGGTTTTTATGACCCTATGTAGGACTGAATAACAGCACTTGAATTAAGGGTTTTTAGTAATCAGTGAACCAAAAAATATTTTTTTTACAAATTTGCGAATCACCAGAGACGTTTTTTTTTCATTGTAAAGTTCTAAAAAGGAAGTTTTGATGTTGGTTACAGTATGTCCTTTTATCGACTTTCCTTTTTCCCCTTTTCCCAATCAACTATCAAGTTATTTATGATATTTTGAGAATATTATATGTTTGAGAAAGGTTAAATAACCTCTTTGAATATGTATATTTTTTGAATATTCATAGTGTTGATTCGCTAAACATTAAAAATAGTAACCAAACGCTTTGCAATTATCTTGAAAAAAACCCGAAAATAGGCTTTCAAATTCAAAAAATATACGCGCCTCATAATTACAAAAACTTGTAAATCGTTTATCAAACATTAATTCAATCCCTGGATAAGGTGAAAAGTGGTACCATGACCAGCGACATGTCCCATACCTGATTTTGGTTATTTGCATGCCCCCAGGCTGATACTCTACAGCTCTACTTCTATCTGGATAATGGAATCGATAGACATACTGTATGTGCAAGAGAAAAGACTATCAGAATAGTGTATGGTCATTATTTGCTTTGTCTTTTGCTAAGCAATACTTCCTGAAAGTTTTTGGACATTTGATAAGTCCAACATCAACAAACATTGTGTATTACTTCAAGTAAGGAATTCTGATGAAATCTTCTATTTATACTACTATTTATTTGCAAAAAACTCAAATTTAACATTGATTTAACCTCTATCAAGTTAAACAAGGGAGTTTGTCATATACCAGAGCTTCATTGAAAATGTTATCTACCACCCTGTTTGGGGATTTGTTGGGTTTCAAAGTGAGGCTACAAATTACAAGTCACATTAAACTGCGGTAGATATTATACAGTACAACTAGATATCACAAAATTCCACTGGTGATTTACGATAGGAATTGAAACTTGAAAATAGTGCTGCAAACTTGCTTTGCATTGCATAAGCATTATCAAAAGAATGAATATTGGACCTTTCAGAACTAAACTTGTTTAAGCTCTCTGTACCACACCAATTTAGACATCTCAGTGTTAAACTCAAGGATCAGCTTCAGTGGTCAGACTTTGTGGCAACAACAGCAGAGAAAACTGTGTTTATATTACATTTGTGACATGGTTCCTTGATAATAAAGTAAATTTAAATATAAGGAACAGATAAATTTTCTGCATTTGTTAGTTTAGTTGTGGGTGACATATACTGCTGACATGTTTGATTGAAGTGCAAATCTGCATATTTGTTTGTTTTGGAGTCTGCTCTGAATCTTATTACTGTACAAAGGTGAATGTGTTCAGGTTATGTGGTCTTGATTTTGTGCTTGTTAGATTTGCTGGATTTGTTGGGTGAGTTTTTTGAATAAAGTCATTTTCTGATTTTAAATGCCGCCAAACGCGGCCACCAATGCAAGTTAGACCCAACGCGATTCAACAGGTGACATCAGACGCAAGAAATAGAAGACCAGAAAGTGCAAACTTTTAACCTTATTGTAGCTGATGATTGTAGAAAGACATGGAATGCAGAGTACTAACATCAGTATATAGTTTTTTTATTCTGGAGCACATACATTTCACTTTAGATATTCAACTGAAGAAGATATTCTATATTTAACCAACAAAATAAAGAATTTTCCTTTTCTGCCAGGACTGTTTAAATCATGTAGTAAAAGGCTAGTGACAGGCGATAAAAGTGTTTTGTGATGTCCACATTAACAGTGGTGCTGTGAAACTAAGCCTTGTTTGAGTGGTTGTTTCACCTCAAAAAGCTCTTATTTTCTAAAATACTTCCTATTTGATAATTTTTAACGTCAGGACTTATATACCACTGCAACAGCTATAGCAAGTTGGGGTGGATCCCCCTTTGTAAAAGGATAGGCAGATTTAACTTCAAAGGTCAGTACTCCCTGTTCGTACCACTGGATAGAACACGTCACAACTTAGTAATAGCTAGTGACAAATTGGTACCAACTTAGTATACCTTTTTTAAGTCTAAAATGCCCGAAAAACAACTGTAGCAAGTCACTATTAATTCACTACCAGTTATTGTTAGCAAGTCATTACCAGTCGTTAATAACTCATTACCAGATGTTCCTACTCATTCACTTACTTTTTGTTTTTTAGTTTTAGTTTTCGTATATCAACGCTTCCTTTGTGCTTTATTATTCTCGACCTCTTTCTCGATTACTCTCTATTGCCATTTTATATTCTCCTTTACATTTAAAAACCAAGTGATACTGTATCAATTTATTGCCGTTTTTTCCTTCCTTTGCATACAGCATACTGTATCACTTTTCTTTCTGGTGGTTATTTTGTGTATACCTAGTCGGTGACCACAGCATCATAGCATAAATTTAGGGTATATCTCATTCTGCAGTAAAAATGACATTATTTTATCTTGAGTGCTTGTTATGTATAAAATTTTACGTATTGAAGAATGAAAAATGAAAAATATCTACAATGAAGAATATTTTTGAAGTTGAAAACTGACAAAAATCCTCTGTCTTATTAATAGTAGTACCCTGCAATTTCGTCCAAAAGTCAATTTATAGCAAAATATAATATACCATACACAAATCCACCAATTATCTTTACAGGATTTTAAAAATGGCTAGAAATGAAAATTTGGGCTCAACTGAGTTTTTAGATTGTCATTATGAGATGACTGCAAATTATTTTAATGAATTTTAAGAAAATTTATTTGAATGCTCATGATGACAGAAAAATCAAAAACAAATTTCCACACATCTTAGTAACATAACATAACATATTCTATAATGTTTAGCTGGTAGTGGAATTGTCGATTTACTTTCCAAGATTTGAAACATTTTTTTCTTCAGAACCAAGATCCTATATGTTTATCATCTCTTTTATGGGATTTTAAATTTATTTTTCAATTGGAGACTTTTATAAGTTTTTCATTTTTATGGAGAAGCAATGGGGTGATATGATGATATAATATAAAATCTGATATCAAAGTGTTAAGGTAGTTAGTATCCAGGAGTAAATATTTCGTCTAGCTAGTAAATATTTATTCTAGTAATTAGAAAATATAAACACACATTATCTAATCACACAGATCTTATAGTAGATTAACTGTTTGGGTCGTAAAATTGTACGTTCTTCAACGTTTCCAATTGTAATTCAGCTCATTCATAGGATTTGGCAATATCTTTTACAGATAATGAAGTAATAGAAGAAATTATGTCATCAATTGATAATTCAGTTTTCTAAATCTTTAAGGCTTAAGATTAACATTGTACACATAATGAAAACATCATTTTGCATGAAGTAGTAGAGTTAGTTAAAAGATTTTGTCTGTTAAAATGTCAGGTCAATTAATTTCAAGTTGTTGGCTTTCAATATTGTTGTGTTTTAGGTTGTTTCAAATGTTTAAAATTATCATTGCATTGTGATTTTTCCAAAGATCTTTGTATTAGTGCTGTAACCACAATAATATTTTTTATGAAGGGGTGGGGTGTGCCTAATGTCAATCCAAATGATAATCTTAGGTTAAAAATCAATACAATTTTAGTAAGAACCTTCCTTTGGGACAGTCTATTTCGAGGATTGGGGCTGTTAAATCCCCAGGTGCTTAGTATATTGAAGGTATGAATGATTTCCTTTATTTCATTAAGCAGAAATAACTTTTGTTGCCTTTTACAATCGTTTTTTAATTACCCCAATTATTGTGCTATTCAATTATGGCTGATTTATGTACCACATAGTTTCATATAATGATGTAATATTTAAATGGATTTTTGGATATCCCATCTTTCTTACGTAAGTGCCTAAGGTCATATCTTTGTATATAAAGTAACATTGGCTGATTTTAAGCATTGATCAATATAAGCAAGAGTGTTTTTAAGTGAGCTTGGTATTCGTACTGTAGTTCATAAGGTAATTCTTATTTCTGAAACGTCTTTTATTAATATTTGAATTTATAAATGAAAAGTCTCGTATTTGTAATAGTCTTTTATGGTGCCAATCCTTCATCCTAGATTTTCAAAAAATGGTGTAAAAGGAAGCTGTTAAAAATGTCTCTAAAGCTAATTTAAAGCATTTGAAGCTAAAAGGTATTATTTAAGCAGTATGTTTGGTGAAAAAAACTAGAAATTCAGTTTCCCCTTCACTTTGTTAATTTCTTTCTACAAGGTTCACTAAATTAAGATTTATTTTCTTTGACAATGAAAATACATGTCCAACAATCTACTGATTACCATCTCTTACACTAGTACGGGGTTACTTCCTTATTTTCTATAATACGTCAGTTCCTTTATGATAATTCATAGAACCCTACTTTTAAAGTGTTTATTGATTTGATTTTCGACTATGTTGCTGAGAATTTGGCTAAGAGAAGTTGACTTTATTTTTGGCAAGTTGATTAAATTTTCAGGAAAGAACTTTCGAAATAACTCCTAATTTGATTTTCCGCACGTGTTTTTGTTATGTAAAAAAATCAGAAAAACAGAGTACAGTAAGCATGAGTGAGAAATTCTTCTCGTCCGTTTTAAAACGATATTAATATGATATTCACACTCTCCTATCAAAGAAGTTATTATATTTATTCCAATGAATCACCTATGTTTCAATTTTTTAATATATATTTAACTGGGGCGTCATTTAATTTCCCATATCTAATAAGTTTTTTTCAGCTGGGGTATCAGCTATGCTTGATGTACAGAAAACAAGGGCTAAGTAAAAATGAATTATATCTGATTTGAATTGCGTGGGCGAATATTTAAGTTATGTTCTGTTAAAAAACTTTGCTACTAACCATATCATGTTAGTGCGAAGCCTTGCTGTGTATGTTTTCATATATTATAATATTATGAAGAGAAAAGCGTTCTTCGAAATAACATTAAAAAAGAAAACAAAGGGAGCAATAACAAGGTAAAATATTAATTTTCGAGAGAACATATAATAGGGGAAATAATTACATATATTAGTTTTGTTTTAGTTTGAAGCCCCAAGATTCTTATTATTTCTCTATACCCTTTTTGCTTCTCTTAAATCATGTTTTCTTCTGAAAAATAATATCTGTTGGAAAAAGGGAACAAGAAACTACATAGTTACAAACGGGAGAGCGTAAATGTTCCTACAAAATTTAAAGTGAAGAATCTACGGTAGATTTAATAACTATCTATGGAACGAGACTGCAATTAAGTTAAAAATTTTCACAAAAATCCCGTCCATTTATCTGACAGGCCCTTATGTTTTCTTGCCTTGCAAGCATACTCTCTAAAGGGATAGGTGAAGATGTAAATATCCTCTATCCACCATAAAAATCGACACCTTATTGGCCAGGAAAAGGTCGGCCCAAATTTTCGTTGCCTAAATTGTTCATCAGCCCAAAATTTTAAATCTCAATCGTACCAATACCACTTGATATAAAGAAAAGGTCTTACTTCGGTGATCTATGACAGATGTGGCATGTTGAAAAATTGTTCCTAGCTCGAGTTGATTAACGAAAAACTGGTTTGTGAATATATACATCAATTTCTACGATGTCAAGTAAGAAAAATTTGATAACTATGTATACATACTATGTTCTATAAACAAGACATCAAACCTCACACAAAGATCTAGTTTAGACTTTTGATTAAATTTGCACGAAAAGTAATATTAATTTTTGATGACATCGCCTGTTATTCAAAAAATTGTGTTTTATGATTATTTACTGATGTCATCCATTTTTGCCAAAAAGATTTTTTAAGTCCAGGTACATCTTTGAGGAGAGTTTGTTTCCTGAATATTTTTAGATATTAGGAATTTAATTTATGATGTTAAAGTGATGTAACAAATCGGTTTTTTGTTAATTACAAAAAAACTTGTCACAGCTTATTGTAAGGGATTAACCAAGCACTAACAATCGAGTAACTTTTGGACCAGTTGTGACTCAACTGACCCATATTTCTCAGCCAATTTATAGAATTAACAACTACAGTAGACTCTCGATATAACGAACTTCTAAGGGAAATGAAAAAATTATGTTATATAAATTGTGTAAAGTTTTAGCTCAATTGCATCATGCCGTAATTCCGCATGGGTCAACTTTCACACATGGGATGAACTAGCATAAAACAGAGACTTTACTGGAATTAAATAACCTTCAGACAAATAAATTTAAACTAGCTGTATCAATGGCAGGGCATTCTCTCAACAGGGAAGAATATATAATCATAATTGAATAGAGTAAGTATCTTATATAAAAAATCTTGTGATATTTTTTTATGCAAGATACCCCATGTGTGTGCAAGTCACCCCAGTTGACGATATGACCCTATCACAGGCGCGGACCTAGGGGTACTGCAAAATTACAGAGGTAGGGTAAAAGATTGTTAAAAATTCATTATCTATTGTCATCAGGTTATAGGTAATGTCATTTAAATTGCCTCCTGAGATTTTGCAGTACCTCTAGATCCGCGCCTGTATCAGTACCCTATCATTTGGCGTAATTATACAAAGTATTCCCATTACAACTCGAGCTACTTTGTGTCGCTACCTACATGTAATTTTCTACTCTTGACTCTTCTAGTTGGTCTGTCAGCTAGCGATCCTATTGATAAAATAACTAATACAACATTTCAGCAGTTGACAAAGTATGTAACGATTAACACAATAAAATTAAATGTAAAAGTAGCAAGTTCAATAGAATCAAAAGATTTTCTCTTCAAGTGCACATACACTTTTCTTTACTGTCCTGTGACTGTCTGCACGTCTTCTTAACATCTGTTTTCGAAGATTGCAGCATGTTTGTTCACTCATATCAAGCTGGATGTCTGGGGGTAAAACATGCTTATTTTTATCATCAAATTACTAGACTTACCGGTTTTCATCATAAAATTTATTACTTTGAAAAGTAAAGAGTCAAAGTAATAAAATTTTATGATTTCATTTTGAATTGATTTTTTTGGTGTGCAAAATTAGCTTATTAGCCCCCGGATAAAGTATAAAGATATGTATAACCCTATACATATGTCACAGTCCGTGTGAAGCCTAAATCCACATGAATTACGTGATCCGTAGGCATATAAAAACTGGTGTCGAACTTCAGGTAATACATGTAGAAACTGACAGTAAGAGATACACTACGCGCAGAAGCGTTCCACTCTCCCGTAATTATATAATATACTAGGATGTTTTGCCATATGTTTCCCCCATATTACATTTTCAAAAATTTCTAAAAAACAGATTAATATTTACACAAAAAATGACTGAATGAATTATTTAAAAGTGTCTATCCATTCATTGACACTCAATGAAAAGCCATTGTTTCACAGATTATCGTTTCTTTTGATCCTGATTAAATCCTTATGTATTATATGAAAATTTTTTATTGAGGCATCGTTTGGTATTCTCTAACAAAGCTGCACCCATTTTGTTGTCTGATTTAGCTTTTATACTTTCTCCTTGTGTACTCCAAGCTAATCAGTTGCTCAGTGTTGAATTTAGATAGAAAACACTAGAGGAAAAGTTCCTCCTAAAATCCTTTGCCCCACGAGTATAGTTTGCTATCAGGCGCGGAGTATTAAATGTACTCCAAGCTAATCAGTTGCTCAGTGTTGAATTTAGAAAGAAAACACTAGGGGAAAAGTTCCTCCTAAAATCCTTTGCCCCACGATTATAGTTTGTGGTCAGGTGCGAAGTATTAAATAAGATGATAACTGTCAGTCATTGAAATTCAGACGTAAATGCGTCGGCAAATTTATTGCCTAGCCAATCTAGGGTTTTTCCCTGTTTGCTTCGGCAATTTTTTTCGGTAATATGCAAAACATGTTTATAAAACAAAATTTATTTTTGCACTCTTACAAATAATACATCTAAAAACCAAAATCTATTTATTGGATCAAGTCTTACGCTTTAGATTAAATCAAAACCTCACATTGCCGAAATAGGTTTGTACAATATCAGATTTGGAATAAATAAAATTGCATTTGCCGAGGCGAATTTCAATGACTGTTGAAGTTAGTGGGAGACCGAGTATATATGTTTGTAAGAGATTGAAATTCAAGTTTATTAGAATAAAAATAACTGATTATCTGTTACAGCTGAGCACTTATGAATTAGCCATGCCAGCAACCAGTAAAATTTGATCTGGTTCCTAGTCTTGTTTTTTATAATTTTTAAGCTACTTATTACACCTCTTTTCTATATTTCTTTTTGTTTTGTTATCGCTATCCGATTTGGTTTATTTAGAGTTCAGTTTGAACAGGAGAAAGGTGCTAGGGCACTGGACAGTTTTGCACACTGTAAAATATATTTTAGGATGATCTTCTTTAGACACTTTTTTCATTTGATTATTTTAGAATGTTTTAGTCATTCTTTTTTTGTTATTTTCACTAGCCTCGTGGTTATATGACGTATGGAGTAGCATATTCTGAAATCGCTGAAGTCCTTCGGAATGTTCAAAATGGAATCAGGCCACCATACACAATTCATTTCGTACTACCGAGGATTGGATCTTTGCTTTTGCAGGTAATTATGATCATTGTTTACACTCACACTTACAACAAACACTTTGCTATCGTGGATGTACAGCGGTTAGACGGGAAGGGGTATCCTGTCCGATGGAAAATTCATACAGGCCACACCCAATAATGTTTTACAAAATTCATTAAACCTACCATTTGAATTTTTAACCTAAAAAAACATATCAAGTCAAAGTAGTTTTTCCCTGGGATATTACAGGAATTTCTTTTTGTTTAATTTTGACACGAAAACATCGAATTGTGTAGAACAATAGATGCAACATCTGCATCATAAGAAAAGTCCTCACAAAAGAAATTTTACGTCGTACTTTTTCTCAGAACTTAGGCCAAATAGACGCCTGTTTTTTATTATATTTGATTCTACTGACCTTTTTAGAAGATCGCTAGCTTTGTTGGACTTTAACCTCCTATAAGAGCAGTCATGGCATTTAAAGGAAAAATTTTACATAACTAATCAGAGAAGTTTATAAGGAAATAGCATGTTCTCTAACTATTATAAATTATTCTCTTATTGATTAGTTCAATAGTGCTTATGAGAGAGATCAATGGTACTACTCGATATATTGGAAGGTAAGTTAAGAACCTTTACAGACAGACAACATCTATAAATTGTTCATGAAAACCAGTCCTTTTGCAAGCGGTCGGTAAGAAAATTTAAGATGTACGTTAAAGCCAGTTCTTTCAGATAGTCACAAAACATAACATGTTCATAAAAAATCCAGTCCTCTTTAACACTAATACAATACCCATATGTTTACCAAATTCTAACATTTTTGGTAGTCAAGCAACCTCCTTGAAATGTTCATGCCAGTTCAATTCTTCTAACGAATTTTAAAAACATGTAGTGTGGTCGCTTGGCACAAACACTTCAAATTGTGGAAAAAGTATGCAACTTGGCACATTTGTTGTTTATTGTATTTGAAACATTATTTTTGAGACACTTCTCGATGTCACGTCGTTGCTAACGTCAGCATTTTTTTTGCAACAAAAATTTTGCTTACGAAAAGGCAAAGTATTACATACCAGTGGCAAGATAATGATATCCTGAACTAAAGTGTTGCCTGGGTCAAGTTGAGAAAATTTACGTATCATGGGTTATAAAGCCTCAAAGTGAGAATTATGACGTCATCAAAAAGGGTTAATTTTTTTATCGAAGAAAAATATGATAAATTGTATACCATTGGAAAGATAAATTTGTCCTGAAAAAAAGTCTTGCTTGGGTCAAATTAAATTAGAGTTATGGCGCCTCGAAGTCAGAATTATGACGTCATTGTAGCCTATTTCTACTGTAAACCCTCCATAACGTTATGCTTTTTCGATGAAACTTGGCAGGTGAGTCTACCACCATGAAAGAAACAACAAAGTCATTAAATTTTTCATCACGTCGTTAATATAGAAAGCTATTTTCTAGCACTATCTAAAAAAAAATTTAAAGTTAACTTGTTTTAGAGAGTTACATTGCAAAAAATTTAAAGTCATGAATTTTTTATTATTTTGATTATGTACCATCAGTATTAATGACGTCATTAAAAACTTAATGACTTTGTTTTGCTTCTTGAAGAAGTAGTGAAGTGGCCTAAACAAAAAAAGAAAGACAAAATTTTGAGTAATCTCTTCCTAGTGACAAATTGCAAAGTTTTTTTCATCGAAAAAGCACAGCTCAAATTTATGGAAAGTTTACCGTAGAAGATATGGGGCTTCCTAATTCGCACTTTTAAGGGGCTAAAACTTGCAATACGTAAATTTTCTTAATTTGACACAAGCAAAACTTCTGTTCAGGACAAAATGATCTTTCCAATAGTAATAGACAATAGAGATTTGAGTCAAATCAATTCCTTCAGAACATGTTTCCGTCCTCACAGACTTTTTCAAGTGACTGACAAAAGTTTACAATGGATACCCAATAGTATATGATTTATCTTATTTTGCTTCAATAAAAAATTCAGCCCTTATTGATGACGTCATAATTCTCACTTTGAGGCTTCATAACTCATGATTTATAAATTTTTTCAACTTTGCCCAAGCAATACTTTTGTTCAGGACATTATCTTTCCAATGGTATATGAGTCTTTGTGTTTTCTTAAATAAAATTGTTTTTGCAAAAAAGACGCTGACGTCAGCAACCACATTACATCGAGAAGTGTCTCTCTTAAAGATAATTTCTCTAATGTGATAACAACAAATGTGCAAAGTTTCATGCTTTTATCACTATTTGAAGTATTCTTGCAATATTCTGTGCTAAGAGACCCCCACTAATGGGAGAACTTGTGTATATAATTGAATATTTTTAGCAAAATTCAGTAATTTGAAATATTTCAAAAGGTATGCCTGTTTTAGTATCTGCTTATGTCTGATTTAATATAGACAAAGCTTCTATGTGGGCATTAGATTGACTTCATTCTGAATCTGGCTTGTTCGTTTTGCACACATGTTTATTTTTAAAAAAATTACATTGGTTTTCTTCTGTTTAGATAACATCTTCAAGAATACGGAGGATTTATACAAAAATAAAACACCCAGAAGAGTTGCTACATGAGCTTAAGGTGATTATTATCTACATTTAGGAACAACAACAAACTAATCTTTAAACTTTAAAAGCTCAAAAATCCGCTCAAAACATTGCTTTGGGGAGAAGTAAAACTCACAACTGTAAGCGTACGTCTGTTTAACCACGTTTGGTTTTTTTCTTATGATTTCTACTTCAATTGCTTTCATAGTGCACACGTGTAGATTTTCCCTTTGCTACTACCATGACGTTGTAGCCATTTTTTGTCAAAGATGACATGTCGAAGATATTTGCCTTTGAAAAATAGAATTACGACAAAATTGTTCTTTACCTCATGAAAATTTTGTCACTTTGTCTCTCATTGTTTTGTTTGTTAGTTAAAGTAATCAAACCATGCTGGGTATCCCTATTAGGATCCACCTCAACTCAAGATATAAGTGTCTTTTAGGGGATTGCCCGGCAGGTATGGGTGTCGCTCCCTTGTGCATGGATTGTGGAGCTCGTAGGGTTCCAGTTCCATAAGATTTTGTGACGCGACGGACACTTTATGATATGATATGCCTCTTCTGTAGATGATTAGAAAATACTATTTAGAGCGATAGAGATCTTATTACAGTATATACTCTCTATAAGTGGGACTCTGAAGAGACCAAGCAAAAATATACAATAAAGAAATAAAAAATGTCCCACTGAGCCAATGTCCCAGTTATTCGAAGTTTTTTGTATGAAATATGCTCTGAAGGGACCAAAACTAGCAGTCCCTGTTAGCTAATGTTGTTATAGTGATTTGTATGAAATCCAGCTTATCCAGAGTCCCACTTACCGAGAGTCTACTGTATTCGCTTCGTTTTTGTTTCAGGACCTAGTGACAACTTGCATGACTATGCCAATCTCTGATACAAGCGTTTATCAAGTACCTCTAAATGCAATATCTAGCTTGTTGTTGCTGGTAAGTATGCCAAATGTATTTTAGGTTAGAATCCTAGGAGTTTGTCATCCGCCAATCCGCGTTAATTTGTAACGACCTTAATTTGTGACGGCGTTAATATGAGGTGATTTAGATACATACCATGGTGCATTTCGTGTAATATGGAAGTTGACATATCTTCATTTCAACTTACGACTAACATCCATGAATATGTGATATGATAATGTTCTCTGTTGGTTGAAAGATATGCACAACCAACCTAAGTTTCCTTCTCCCATCTTAGTTGTACGTAATGAAATAATCAGCTGGCCTTGATGTGAAAAAAAATTTGAATTAGAATATATTACTTATACACATTAGAATATTGATAAACTGGCACAATGGGCTTTTTTCAGTCATGTGCAGAATGGTCTAGAGGGTGCACACTATGAATGAACTGGATCATTTCGCTTATTGTCAACGGGGATTGACCTGTCAGTTTTTCACCATATTGCCTACTATAATTGTTTGTAACTTTCTGTTTAGCATGGGCATGAAATTAAGGAACAATTAAGATTGGATATCGTCAAGGTATGGTGAAATTTATGGATTGATTTTTATTTTACTGAAAATTTTTTGTATTTTTAGAATTTTTTGTACATTTAATATTTTTGCTTACCATGGGACCACTCCTGGCACAAAGGTCATGGGACTTTCAGGTGTCTCTACCTAGGGATCTAGGGTCGTAAAAAGTTTCCAAAATGCATTTCTAATAGTTCGAGTACGTGTTTGGATGAACAAAGGGTCGAGAAAATTTGTCATACTCATTAAAGAAATTTCGACAGAATTATACTGAAAAACAAAAACCTTGCAACTTGTCACCAGGAAGAGATAACTCAAAATTTTGTCTTTATTTGTTTTGTTTAGGCCACTTCACCACTTCTTCAAACCGGACCCTTGCCACCTTCAATGTGTAAATGCTTCCAACGGGTAAGACCAGCTTCTTGTATAAATGAAACTTATTTATGAAAAAGTAACAAACACCATGGCGCAATCTGGCATCTAAGGCACTTTAATAAATCTATCCGGTTGTAGATTGAGATTTAACTTAACCAACTAAATCTTGTACCTCAGGTGTCACTTTAGGTTTACGTCATGAGCAAATCTGTAAATGTGCAATTCCAATCGGCAGCTAAGTGCCTTTTCAACGTTCGTGTGACGTTTTTTTTTAACCTAGATTGACGTTTGGAAAACGTTGAAACGACTTCTGATGCTTATTGAGATGCTTTTTTTGTAGATTAGGGAGATACCAGGCTTCCGACCATCGGTCGTTGTCTACATCTTTTTTTTGATAGAAGTTTCAATAGTTGATCTATGAAAAACTCTTTAAAACCTGTGTCTGCGAAGGTGTCCTGATCTCTTTTAAGTGCCTTTTGCACCTGAAACTCAACTCGATTCAATTAGTTCCCCCTGCCAATAAATTTGCAGTTCACAATGAAGAAAATCTTTATAATTCACAATCAGTCAACAGCAGACATGAGACTATTAAATAGCATATGCTAATGATGGTTTAGCCACCTGTTTTATGAAGAAGAAAAGAAACTGTAAAAGAAAAAAGAAAGAGGGAAAGAGCATATTTTCTTTCATATAGTTCTTAAGCATAGAAAATTGGAGCTTAGGTAGAGAGAGACTGAGATTTACATTAGGGTATTTTGTAGCAATAAACTACCGGCGTTAACTGCCTGGTAAAAATTAATACAATACCACAGTGTATTGTTGTAACGGTTAGTTTGTACCATTGACCAAAACTGTTCGTGTATTATAACTGTTAACAACGTAGGTTGAGCTGAAACTACTGTAAATACTAAAAGGTACAATCTTTTAACATTTAAAAAGTTAATTAGCGAGGTTAAGCAAACCAAGATCTACGACTTTCCGGCAGCCGAACTTAGACACTGATTGACTGTACTGCTGAAAGTTGCTTGGCATGCTAATTTCCAGAACTGTTGCGCAACGTTTTACGTCATAGATTTTGGTTTGTTTAACCTCGCTATTATTTCATCGAGACCTTCCCAACTTCCAAACTTTCAAACGATCCTTAGATATGACGTAAACTTGTTTATTTTTTAGATAACGAAGAATCATAATAACAGCATGGAGATAGTAGAAGTCTTTCTACCCGCTGTGGAAAAAGTCCTAAAACACAATACCGATTTTGGCAAATTCCCACATCTAAGGGTTTTCGTGCAAGATTTTCTTGTTTCACTGCATATAAATGGCAACGTAAAAGACTTTATACAGAAGTATGTAATTTACTATTTTGCTTTCCGTTAACGAAAAGAATTTATATGTAGTTCCAGATCTAAGTACATGTTATTGAGAGTCCATACAAATATTACATCATTCTGTATATTATTTATTATCTTTCTTATGATTTTGTGTTTTCTTCTTAGCTTACACACGGCAAACATGACATGCCCTCACCCAAGAGTTCTACAAAATCTAGTCACTGTTTCGCTGGCTGCAATTTACGGAGTTTATGAGGACGAAGCGTAAGTTATTGTAAAGCTCTTTTCCCTGAAAAAGTTAATTTAAACAGAGACAATGTGCGTTGATTTAACATGATGTGGTAAGAAATACTCAAAGCAAATGGAAATGGACTGATGAGACTTCTGTAAACTTGTTAAAAAATCAAACAGAGTAAAAATACGAGTCCTGTCCCTGTTGAATTGTTTTTATTGTTTGTCAATAAATTTACTTTTACTAATATGACTCAGTAACGATTGGTTCCTTTATTAGGCATAAATTTATTTTACTTTTTGAATTTAATTAATAAAGATAATATATAAATTGATTTTATATGGATTCTTGTGCCCATCGTCTACTACGATGGTGCATCAATTCAATCTTCACTTCGTTCTTTGGACCATCATTGATCTTTAGCAAAGTACTAATAATTGCAAGATTTATCATTACTTTAACACTGCAGGAAACGTCAAAGACGTTCTATGGATACTAGGTAAAACAGCGTCCTTATCATTGATTTTTGTTGTATATATTATTTACTCATTTTTGTATAGAGGTGAAAATGAAAAGAAGAACACAATCTCTTGTTTCATTGCCATCTTTCAAACCATGTAAGAATCATTCAGCATTCATATTTTTGCATGATGACTTCTTCAATTTAAATTTATGACAAATCTTTGAAATTTAGTTTGACAAATGGTTTTGCCCAACGGCACATTCAAAATTGTTATTGCTTAGATACAAGGTGTCCCAGAATAAATACTTCATTGTTATTGAACTTGAACTGACATTATTAAGAATTTCGTTTATACATTTTGATAATTATTGCACTATTGCCGTTGGGATATACTGACATTTATTTTTCAGCTAAATAATTCTTTATGCTTTAAACAAAATACTACCCTATACTTATTATAAAAACGTCATTAGAACATCGTTAAATCTATTCACTTTATCCAAGCTTTATGTCATTAAAGATATTTTTATTTGATGTATAATGACAATGTAGCATTTTTTCAGGGAGACCCTGTAATTATGATTTACTTTTTGTCTGACACATTTCACTGGGCATTGTTTTGATCCATATTATGAAGCTCGCAAAGAGCTTGATTACTGTGTGTGGCTTGGGTTGAATGACCATGATTAAGTTCATGTTTGGTTAAGAAAGTTTTGTTCTTTAGGTATGCTCACAAAGATTGGATCCCAAATTTGGCTGTTCTCCTACAAGCTGTACCATTTCCGAAAGAGTAAGCCAAAAGTGTTGTTTTTTTGTATGGAAAGGTTCAGCAAAAATATTGCCTAAGCAAGAAATCGAAACCAAGTCGGGGAGATTTTGAAAATTAAGGCATCCTTATTATAAAGTCAAAGAATTTTTTCTAGTATTCTGTTGTTAACTGATTTTAGTGGAAAAGTCGTCAAATTACGCTTAAAAGTTAAGAAATTCTCCAAATATATAGCGAAATAATTCAAAAATTATAATTTTGAAAGTTTTACGTAGAAATCAAGAAATTAATCAAGTTTAACTATACATTCAAGAAATTTACATATTTAAGTAAAGCTATCAAATCTTTTGTAAAAGTCAGGGAGTTATTCAACAAAAGGAACTCTATAAATCAAGTTAAACTGTTGGTGGGTTGTAATTTAATTTTCTTGTCTTTCTTTCAGAGCTTTAAAGGATGAGAAGTTTCAAAGGTATAGAAAGATATGTTTGACGTATTTCTAGTGCAAATCGCTTTATTTTAACATTTCTATTCTAGTTGTGACAGATTTCATAGACTGATGAAGGCTTTTTATGGGTGATCAATTATTAAAAGATGAACTTTCGAATTTTGACAGATGATGATAAATGTGAAAGGCAAATTTCTAAAGAACATTGCATTATTAATGTATTGTTTTCTGGTCTTGTTTTTAGTTTCCTTGCAGAGATGATCAAAACCTTCGCAGAAGACAAAAATTGTGACGTAAGTTCTCATTGACTGTTCAGAAATCGTGAGCCAGGTCACTTTTATTTTGAATGACTTAAGGTTTGCTGAAAGAATAGTCCCATCTGTTTATTAACATATGCTCGTTTGCAGTTTGTGACGTTCTGAATATCTTAAAAACGTCTTTAACCTTGTGAATGACTTAAAGGCTTAAAGAATTTTCTGAAAGAAACAAGATTTTAGGGCTGGTAAGCAGGGGAACAGAGGCCCAACTCTCGATGCCCCATACGTTTTTTTGCAACTAAAGCGTTTCTAAGTATATCTAGACTCAATATGCAGAAGTATCTTCACATGAAACATATTACCCGGCTCTGCTTTCTTCTTCGTTGTCTTCAAAAAGATGATAGAAAGTTTATTTTTTGACTTTTTAAATACTTTCTTACTTATATTCTAGTTTTCCTGTCGTTTTCAAACGTTTTAGAAAAGCCAGTTGAAGATTGACTGAGTTGACTCGAAAACATTTTCCCGGTCTTTGAATCTGTGTCGTATTTCTCATCATTAATGAATTTCATCATAATATGTTCCAGGTTCATCAAAGCATTCTACCCATACGCGAAGAAAAAGATGGATGGGTGCATCATTTCGCTCCTGGAGGTATTTGTTGTCATGATGACGGAGAACTCTTCTCTTACCTTGTAAGTTACATGTTTTGAATTACATCATATCTTGTGGAAATGCAGAAATTCCCCTTCATGCAAATTACCTTCCTTGCAATGACTTACTCAAATTACGTTCTTTGCAAGTCACATGCTCAAATTACCTTCCTTGAAACTGACATGCTCGAATTGCCTCAAATATATGTGCACTATGATTACACATCCTACATACCTGGCTTAACTAATCACAGTTCGACACGAACACAGTCACAAGTGTCTAATATGTATAATGAGCGATAAAACAATGTTTGATATAACACCATACTCATCCAGAAACAGAGTCTCGGTGGAGATTTTGGCATCCTAGAAACTAGAAACTAGATATATACTAACGCTTTATAACTTCTCCGACTGCATTCGATTTTGAGTAATTGTTTAGGTTTTCAGAATCGAGGTGGACTAATCCTTCTTGGGAATGGAAAAATAAATCATATTCATCTATTTTTGTCTTAGATGTCACACCTGGTCGCGTGTTGTGCCAAAAGGAAAAAGATTTTGGTGATGCTTAAGAGCTATATGCTCGGTCTCCTCACTTTGATGGCTCTAAGAGGGGACAAACATTGTATTGAGGTATAGTCTAAAGCAAAGGATTGGTTTTTGACTAAATATGGAATAAGAAAACACTTTTTTATACAGTAGGCCCCCGCACATTTGAATCTACAGGGGAATGTGTTTGAATAACAAAAATTTAAAAACCTTGATGATGTTTATGGGAAAGGTTATGAATACTTCTTGGACAAATATTTTGAATACTTTTAACTTTATACTTCTTTACCTTTATAGTATATTTGTAGATTTTCTCCTAATCTCAGAGGAGCTTCTAGACATAATTTCGACTATTACGAAAGTTATAGTATTGAAATGTAATGTTATAAAGTCATAAAAAGGACCCAAAACTGCGAACAATTTTTCCCCAAAACGTACTACTTCATCCAAAATCTCAGCTTAAAGGTAAAAGTAGGGCCAGGATTAAA
>JAUBWS010093709.1:0-11333 GCA_032270445.1 Darlingtonia californica | reverse complement strand
GTTTTCAGCAAACTGCAAGAAAACCGACCGTTTAAATGACTTCAGTTGCAAAGTCAAACTTGTCAGCAAAAAGTATTTGCTGCCTTCGCGTTAATCCAAAGCTCCATAGTCAAAAGTCAATATCATTTAATGCGATAAACTCCAATGCGATGAATGCCTTGTTAAACTTTCATTGGTAGTATTTATTTACTTGTGGTTAGATGTGGAGCAATCTTCAAAACACTCTTATTTGAAAGGCGCGACTTTGCAAATTTTTTTTCCGTCAGTAGACAAAATCCAGTTTTGATACAAAACAGCCGATGAGTGAAGACTAAAAAGTGTGACAGGGTTGCGACTTAATTGGTGTGAAAATTAAACAAAAACATCTTTGAAAAAAAACAAAATAACATTTAAAAAAAGAAAGTAAAAAAAAGCCACCCTGCGCAAGGATTCGAACCACCATGCTTTGTATTACCATACCGTTGCCCTACCCCCAGCTCTAAAATTCGTATTCAACTGTATAACCACTAAACTGGGCTTTGTCCGCTGACAGGGAAAACAATTGCCCGCGGCGTTACTAAATGTTTTAAAAGAAAAAAGGAATTCCCCATTTTTCATAGTTTTTTCCCCCTTCTTCTATCTTAAGTCGGTTATGGAGCAAATTTCGACTATTTGATCCAAACTTTGAGATGACGTCATGAACAGAAGAAAGCGGAAATGAATTTGATTTCAGATTTACCTAATTCCTTACAGCTATGTCGTCAGGTTCTGGTACCTTTTATTTTTTTTCAAATTTTACACGAGAGAGCAATCCCAGCTCGATTTTCAAAACAAGACTGACGGAATTGAACGACATTGCAGAATTAAGCTGACTTCAGCATTTAACAAAATGAAAGAAAATTTAACTTTTACCCTTTTTCTGTATAACTTCTTGAGGATAACCACCACATCGGTTTTCACTTCAAAATCGCTTCCAAGAACAAAAATCATCAAAATCAACTTCTCCAGAAATCCCATAAGGTAAGTTCAACCTCCGTTGCTTTTTATTTAAATACAGCAAAAGATTGCTGAAACTTTCCGACAGTATATATTAGCTATTTGCGACGCCACTATCAACCTTTAAAACTGGTTACACCACCGTTTATGTAACAAATCAACAGCTTCTGCACTAACGTGACATTCCACCTACCACGGATGAAGCGTAGACTCTTATTACGCTTAATCAGTTGAACCAATGGAATGTCATCGAACTAACACACAGACGGGGCCCAAATCTCCATTCAAGCGGCTATCTCTACGGTAATTATAAAGCCGTGTTTAGTGTAGGATTTGTTGATTCATACAATATATATGTAAATGCATTTGGTTTTATGAGTATGGTTGAGGATTGTATTTACACTGAAACTACGGCTCCGGGGCTCCGTTAGCTTGCCTCAATCTACACGATTTTAAATTGCAATTTACAGTTGGTCCATGAATGCGGAAAATATTGAAGGTTAAGTTACTCATTAGCCAATTTCTTAAAATTCGTGATCTTGTTACATGCACATCTGTAGGGACAAATAAATTCAAACTCGAGAAAGATTCAGTCAGTTATTTGCTTCGAGTATGGCAATCTTTTTTTTTAGATGAAATGATCAATAAAAATATTTGCAATTTTCGAGTTGTTGATAATGATTATAATGATCCCAAGAAGAAATATAGTATTTATGACTGTAGTATCCCTTTGTTTTCTCCAAACTGGCGAGTCGTTGACAAATTTGTCCCGATAAATATTGTGTAACAGATGTATACTTGCTATGAAAGTGTTTCATTTCCAAAGTAGAAATTCTGTTGTTCTTGACGTGCCTTTCAACATGCATTTTTTTCAAAATTGTTTAACATGAATAGGACAATTTATTTCAACCGACAGACCTATATAAAATGTGGGTGTCTTGACAAACTTCCAAATTTACTTTTTAAATATTATGACCATATTTCGGATTTCGCAATAGTTGTCTTGCAAGCCATTAAAATTTATACATTGCAATAGTTATAATTATTATGATTTGGCGGAATGAAACAATATTAACATAAATGAATCAGTCTTTTGTTTAACAAATCACCATGACTTCTTTCTTTGCAAATGCTTTAATGCTGAGGCGATGCAAATTCAATCATTCACATTTCTCGTTTATATCAGGGATCCCTATATTAAAAATTAAAGGGGACGTGTGTGGTTGAGCTTTGTTATGATCACTAGATTCTCTCGTGGACTCTAATCATACGGGCACAATAAATTTTGCCAGAAATGAAAAAAAAAGCCTTAGATCCGCACATACCCTTAGCATGAACGTAAGCCCCCTCTTTCCGATCCCATGCCGGGGGTAGCTTCCCAGATACTAATAGGTCTTTCAAGCACTCAAAAGTAAATTTGGGAAGTGTCAAAAGATTCCATTGACTGAAAATTGGCAGCAACACATGATAAAACAACCTGGTCTAACTAGACACTGAATCAGACACAATGAGCGGGAGTAAGGGATGGTAGTGTTACTTACTATGTTAAACAGTGAGTCGTGGCATGGTAAAAAAAGTGGATTTGCAGCTTAAATTATTGATAACCTTTTGTCAATACAACCAGAGCAATATGGTATTCAAGCAATTCGAAAATTGCAATATTAGAAAGGCTCAAGAGAACCAGATCAAACAGGGGCCGCGGCACAGGGGGGGGGGGGGGCAATGGCCAATAGACACTTATTCACCCGCGATTAAGTAATTGATGACTTTCACCCGCAAAAATTAAGACTCACCCGCCTAAATCCGCAATAAATATAAATCTTGTAATAGTCACAAAAAGAGTAGAATTTATAGATAGAAGGATTGAAAATGTGCAGAATGTAATTAAGAAATAACAGCGATTGAAAGTCGGAAGATCATTAAATTGCAGTGGTAATCAAAATTGCAAAAAATCCTTTTCTTGCTTTCATTAATTACAATTTGTGAAAAGTAAGAAATGTTGAAAATATAGATAGGTACATTCATATGAAAACTCGCTCATTCTCTATTCAATTTAAATGTGAGGTTATTAAGGCAATTTTCATAGTCAAACATTCCTTGCTTAATTACTATTATGATCATATAAAACTGACTAAAAAAGTTTTGGATAAGTGAAGATGTAAATAAATATTGCAAAATGACAACCCATCTATAAAACAACTGATTTTTGCATGTATTGCTAGCTTGACCATGTACGATTAAAAAAAGAACAGTCACACCCAAATACTCCCCGACCTGATACTAACTACACTGGCTGAATTTCCTTATTGAAGATACTTGCGCTCTTTGATTTTGAATTGTTTTTGAGTTTATTCAAAGCACAACACAGCTACCAACATGGGTGGGTAGCAGAGTTGGTAGAGCAAGGGTTTAGATAATCTGAAAAGCATGACGTAACCACAGTTAACACTTTCAGTCGTATCAGTGTGTTAAATCCTTGAGTATAATACGAATATTATATCGAATAACGTACAAGTGCTTGATTCTGCGCACGCATGGAGAACTCATGCCTTCGTAAAATAGAACACTGGAGTACTTGATTTAAAACACAATAGGGGCTCGGAAGCATATTTGGTAAAACAAATTCCAGGGTTACCCGAAGATCGGGGGTGCAAGACTTAGGCCCGAATTTGGCAGATCTATCATAATGTTTTACTAAGACCGAGGACAATACCATATGTAGGTTCCTGAGAGTTTTCCCCGCTTTCTATAGTGTTTTCCTCCCTTTTATAATACCTGTGTCACTTTTTATTAATTTTTTTCTTTTTTTGTAATGATTTACGAGATCTCCAAAATACGTTAAGACATAGAATTTTCCACGAACCTACTCACGCACCCTTTGGAATATTTGAATTGATAATCCCAAGATAAATGAAACTAAGCTTGTGGAATTTAAACGGTTATAAGAGTTTTAAATAAAAACCCTAATCATATTGCAAAGAATAACAGAAGATATTTCAAAATGAGACAACCTTATTGTTTCAAATAGGCAGAGACAACCTTATTGTTTCAAATAGGCAAAGATGAATAACAAAGTTGGGCAGCTGTAAAATAACAGAGGCTTAGTTGAACCAATTAGTAGCATACGGGTAAATTTGTAATGAAATTTGTAGAGGGAGGATGTTGTAAAACTGTATGGCTGCTCTTTTGATTTCACAATTGACAGAAACATTTAAAAAAATTATATCTCCATATCATAATCATCTAGGATATTAGCATCCCGCCCTGCAAGAACAACTGGGGATGTTGATGACGAGCTATTTTTATCCTAAAATGATTAATTTATACATATCAACCAGATTATCAATCATATATCAAATTTCAATCAAAACAAGAAATATCCTATATCAACCTTATTATCAACAATATATCAAATTTCAATCAAAACAAGAAATGTTTATAGAAGAACCAGATATGAAATAACAATATTAAAGGTTTCTCAAAATTATTTTTTGACAAAATCGAATTTGCAATACGAGCAGACAGTTGTTGAAGTGTTTTATCAGGTAAAAAGACCATCGTTTGGTAAGGACAAGAAAATATTTATCGGTATTTACATAAACGTTAGAATTTTAGCCGACGAACAATTATTTGCAAAACAGCTGTTCTTTTTTTTCCACTGGGCGCATTTTTTTCCTCTTAGGATTTCATCCGAGGAAACTTATTTTCCTCTGTAACAAGCAGCTATTCCATCAACCATCCTTTCCCCCTTTTCTTTTGTATGAACGCACTTTAAAAGAACACACATTACTCCAAACAAAAAAAGAACAGAAATAGATGTCCCTTCTCCTTTTCGTCATGAACTATTACATGAAAACATCGGAATTTACGCGATAGAAAAAATGAATGCATGCTCTGATTTTTTATCCAGGATATAGCCTCTTCAGCTCTTGGTCAACTGTTTTAAATGAGGGTCCTGCCTTCCTTGAAACACCTATTGGCACCATGCAGAACTAACAATGATTGGCAAGTCGAACTCAGCACTCCTCTGGCACGGCTCCATATGGTATTGATTGATTTGATATTATCCATAACTTTCATCTTCATCTTCATTCATATTTTTTCAGGTAGCTAACAACCTTCAACTGTTGACATGGAACAAACAAGAGAAATGAGTTTAGAAGAAAGTTACTATGCAGACAGCAACGTAGTTGTCCCTATCAAATTGTTGACTAAATGTTTTTTGGATACTAAACGCCTAGATAAAGCGATTTATAGATTCATAAAAACCCAACCTAACCTGATTTCAAGTGTAAAGCTAGATGGAAATCGAAAGTTTTTTACACCGTTAACAAATCTTCAAGACTACTTTATCATTTTACCCAGTGATTATGACTGGAGAGAGTTATGTATATATTACAGCAATAATCAATTGTTAAAAGAAATGATCAAATGTCCTACTCCTTTCAAGATCTTTCTCATACAACCTTCAGTAAATGTAGCCTATTTTATCATAGTCTGCTGTCATTATGCAACGGACGGCTTGAGTTTAGCAACAAGTGCAAGGGAAATTTTTGAGATTTACGCAAGACTAAAAGAGGACCCTCATTTTGAGCTACCTTCAAAATATCAGCCACCACCCTCACTGGAGCACCTGAGAATGTCAGTATTAACTGAATCAGAAAGAAAAAGCATTATGTCGAAATCTAAAAACCACCACTTGGAAATTTTTGATTCCATAAACTGTACCATTCCTGTTTTCAACGAGCAAACAGCCAAGACTGTCTTTCAGACATATTCTAGTAGTGAGCAAGTTTTGACAGCTGCTCTATCAGAAGGTCGTAAAAAAGAATTAACATTAGGCGTGGTTCTATTGACAGCCTACTATTTTGGAACTGCTGCGTGCATATTTACAAGACAAGAAAAATTGCCTGAAAAATTATACTTGTCAACTGAAATAATCATTAATGTACGTGGTAGAATGGTGCCACTTGAAGTCTTACCAATGGAATGTGCAAGTTTAGCATGTACGAATCCCCTTATAGGGCAAGCTGTTGCAAAAACATCAACGTTTTGGCAATTGGCTAGATCAATTCAACAAAAGATTCGTTTTTTGTTAAGTGAAGATACGAAGCTTTATATGTTTGATTCAAAAGAACTGGAAAACATGATGGATACTGATGATGAAATTCAACGTTTGGAAAAAGGGAAAGCTGTTAATAATGGTTTAAAAATGCATCTGAGTTTTTCTAACATGAAAAGGTAAGTTAGGTACCATGAAAACAGATTTACCATCGTCTTTTCTTTTTCATCAATATTCCGACTCTTTCAAATCACAATGCCATACAAACAAATATTTTGTATCGGGTCAGGTAATCAATTAAGCATTCTACCTAAGAATCTGCAGATGGAACCCTTTTTTGGTATTGTACCAATGAATGAATTAAACAGGTAATCTTTTGATTTTAATCGGAAGAAGATACCTTTCGTACTTAAAAACAATGTTTAATTTCATAATTATGTTTAGAACTGTAGGAGGGGCACGTTATGAGCCTTTTGACTTGCTTATGACAACATATTTTGCAAATTTATTGTCTGGCCTCTTGACATGCTATAAGTGGCCAAGACTTTTTAAAACTGATTTAGATACGCAAGCAAATATTTTTGGCTTTCTCAAAATGAAATATGGATTCATTGAAAAATTTCAGAAGATACAGTGATTTGAAGAAATCAATCTCAACGCATTTATTTTTACTTTTTTATTGCTTTAATGTGATGACATCTTTGAAGTAAAGTGAATCTCCACCAAAGCCCATGGAATTTCTGGTCTTTAAACTTAAGATTTACATCTTTTCTTTTACAGTTATCCTGGAAAATTAGAGCACGAAGAATTTACCATTGATTCAATGTACTGCGCCGGCGGTCCCTGGTTATACGGGGATGATATTCTAGAGTTGTTTGTTTACAGTACAAAGAAACTCAACCTAACTTTGTGTCACAGAGCTGGTATTGAGAATGAAGAGCACGCTAAAGAAGTACTGCACTACATTCAGCATCTTATTGAAAATGTACCAACATTCAGTCAGACAGATATTACTCTTGATGAGGCTATGAAAACATTTCCATATAATTCCAAATAGTAATTGTAATTCGGAATGTACTGTACAATATTAGTAGAGGTTTAGGGGTGGGGAATAGCCCAAGACCTTACGCCGTCATTATCATGCTTAGTTCTCACCATTCAAAATCAGACAAAAGCCAAAGACAATGACTGATTCACTAAATCTCTTTGTATGGATGAATAAAGACCATTACTCTTCAATTCAGGATTCTGTTCTAAGAGCAATAGACAAGTTTAAAGACCATCCAAGTATTATCAAAATCCGAAATTTTTCAGGGGATGGCAGTGGCGTAGTCAGAGGTAGGTCGCGCTTGCAAGAGGAGAGAAAAATGCCATTAAAGTCATTAAAATGCCATTATGTAAGAGGGTGATGCAGAAAAAAATGATATTTAACGACTTTAACACCTCTCCTCCTGCCTTGAGCGACCTACCCTAGATACGCTACTGGATGGACCTAAGTTAATAAGAGCTAGATTGTCATAAAGTGAATAAATTTGTTATGGCGTTAGATTTCACAAAGAAAACAGGTGGATCTATATCGAACACTATGTTAAAGTTTTGAAGAAATATTGTATGTGCTGTTATTAGAGATTGTATGAATCGATCAATTAAATCTTGTTAGTTTCCGAACCCGGTCCCTAAAAAAGGAGACATTCTAGAAATTATGGACAATCGGTCCATCAGTATAATACCAACTGTATCCAAGCTCTATGAAAAGGCCATAGCTGAACAGCTAAACAGTATTTTTGAAACTCTTATGTGCTTTCGTAAAAGACATTCAACACAGCATGCTTTATTTCGACTACTGAAATCCTGGCAACATAGTCTGAATAAAGGAGATTACACAGGGTTAAAATTGATTCATATATAAGTGGATGGTTAAAACTAATATTACATGGGTTCCTGAAGGGTCCATTTTAGGACCTATATTATTCAACATATTCATCAACGATTTGTTCCTATTCATCTCTGAAGCAGATATCTGTAACTTTGCTGATGATAATTTCCTTTATACCAGTAGTACCAGGGAAACAGAAGTCATTGAAATCCTTAAAAGGGAAACCGTTGTTGTAAAGGAGTGGTTTAAAGTCAATTCTATGGCAGCAAATCCAGCAAAATTTCAGATTATGTTTCTAGGAAGGAAAAAGTTTGATGACTTGATTTTTACCTTAAATGATATAAATTTGAAACCTAATAATTATATTAAGTTGTTAGGTGTTACTATTGATTGCAAATTGAATTTTGATTTACATGTTGAACCACTTTGTAAAACAGCATCTCAGAATATGAAGGCGTTATTCCACATTTCGACCATACCTCAATACCAGCTGTGCTAAACGGCTTTAATAAATAATAAATAATTTTACTCCATTTGCTCCAGTGGAAGCATATTGGAGGGTCAAAGCAGGCGCAAATTCTGAAAAATATGCCTTATTTGTCACAATCTGCCTCTGCCTTGACCAATTCAGAATTGCCTATTTTTGGCTCTATTTACAAAAATTTCTCGGGTTACATTTTCATTTTTCAACACTTGTTTCAAGAGAGTGTTCGTATTTCTGCCACGCTTCGAACATTTGTAATTCCTACATTCTCTCGACATTAAAATATTACCTATTAATTTAGATGTTCTCTGGCGAACACAGTAAAAAAATGGTACATGAGGTTCATAAACGTGCTTTGAGGGCAACGCTTCACTAGATGAGTTTTTGTTGGTTGAACAAAGTGTAAGCATTCATGTACGAAATTTACGGTTTTTACTTACATAAGTATTTAAATCATTAAATCTTTTGCACCCCAAATTTATGTGGGACATGTTTAAACCAAAACAACTACCCTTTAACTTTAGATCAGGAGATTTCTGGAGTTGCCTTGTTCAAATACCAAAAGATACGGCACAAATTCTAATTGATTGCTATTTACCTGTCCGATTGTTGCATTTATAGCACTTCCCCACTATTATTTATTTAATTCACACGTACTGTATATAATCTTACTCTGTCGTATATATATTGTTTCATTTTCCTTTAATATTTACGTTATCACATATATATATATTTGACGCATTTCGCATTTCGGAAAATTTAGCCCGTGCCGACCGAGCGTCAGGCTGGTCTACTCGACTGTTTACGCAATACAATTTTATTGACGTCGTCTTAGAAAAACGTGTGCTAAAAAACAAACAAAAATAGAAACATATTTTCATGATAATAAAAAAACATCTAATGTCTGTCTCGCTAACGCTAAACCGGTTAACAAATACAATGTAAACCGTTTATTTCAAGCTTTACCGGAATGTAGCTCTTGTAGTCAAATTAGCCTTCAAATTCCGTCTCAAGTTAGAAAAGTAAATTGAAATCTTGGTCAGGAGAAGGCTGCAGCCGAATTTGCACTTTATTTTAAATTGTTGATTTAAATTTTTATTTTTTTATTTTTCAGCTTAATTTCCGTTCCTACAAAATGTTTATATTTAGTGTTTTTTACAGTTAGGCATTTTTACAATTTTTAATTTTTACATTATACAAAGTCGGTGTATATTAGTTTTCTTGTAAACTATGATTTCATCTTCGTTAACCAACTATGAATAAATAAATAATAATAAAATAATACATAATATAACGGTTTAAAACGAGGTTATGATAAGGGTTCTCCTATCTTTTTAACTCTAGTTATCTCAAGTTTCATCCATGGTTTCGCTTAATACTGCCGTTGTTTATAATGATAACCTTTTTGTTTACTCAATTCTAAATTTTCCGCATTGAAAAGCAAAGATGCCAATGTGCCCTAAGTGTCTTCGTGCCCTACGTGTTTTCGTGCCCACTTGCCCTACGTATCTTACGTGCCATATGTCCAAGTAAAACTTCAGGACCAGAAGAAAACTTTCATAACGGGAGCAGCAATGATATCATATCTTCAAGCCGAATGACATTAGATCGGTTCGAAATTCTACAATAGCATTTTTAAAGTTTAATTTATTGACTTCCTGTTCTCCAAAAAATAGATAAGACAAAAGAAAGATATATAGATATTGTTAATTCTTCTATAACAGCCATGAAACTGCTCTGTTACGGATACAGAGGTATCCAATTCATATCTATTTATAACTATGAAATCATGCTCAAAATGAGAAAAAAATTTGCATTAAATACCTCTTATACGCTTTGTAGTTTATTAATATTTATGCAAATTTTGGTTGATAAAAGTAAATCGGTGAACAACAATGGCTTTCTATTGTCTTTCTAAAATAGCCATGAAACTGCTCTCGCATGGATATGGAGATATCAATTTTGTATCCATGTTTATTTAAGGAATCATACTCAATGATTTGTAAACAATATTTGTCATATATATTTTGGTTCATTATGATTAGTGCATTTTGTTTGACAATAGTATGTCAAAGAAAATATGGACCAAATAGTTTCGAGAATCGATTTATATGTTTAGTTTCGGAAACACTGTTACCGTAATTTTCTGGTCCTGAAAGTTTACTTGTGCACCTGGCATATAGGACACAGTGGACAGGTGGGCACGTAGGGCACAAATGCACGTAGGGCTGGTGGGGACATAGGACACGTAGGGCACGAAGGCACGTAAGGCACTTGGGCACGTACAGCATGAAGGCACGTAGGACACGTGGGCACGTCGAACACGTAGGGAACATGGGCACGTCATTTAGCAAACTCGATACCAACGGGACATGGTCAATGTTCCAAGCTATGTAGTCCAGTTCTATTAGCGATAATAGTTAATAGTATTACAAATGTTTTTTTTGTGTATTTCTAATATTGAAAAAGTGATTTGCTGTTTAAAATTAATGAGAAAGCCTTGAAATTTGAAAATCTTTAATTTTATGTTTTTCCGCTGATCTTTAGGCTCTGTTTTAGGTAGTTTTGAGACAAAAAAAATTGTTTCTCGAACTAGACCGATCCAGAAGCTCAAATTAGGCTCGTTGTAAAGATAAAAGTGTTTTATTTCATTTCGATGTTTTAAAACATCCTCAACCCCACTTGGGCCGTGGTAAGGGTCAAACGTCGTGAAAGGGTTAATATAGAAATAAAAGGTGTAATAAGACATATAAAGAAGTCAAAAGAGATAAAATCGTTTCAGGAACAGCTTTGTGTAAATAACCACAAAATGGATCATTCTCGTCGTTAGTGTTGTTCTACGCAACTTTGTAATTTTTGTGCGCAACTTTGTAATTCAATTTTGCGCAACTTTGTTATTAGGAATTGTTTTGAGATATTATAATGTATCGAAATAA
>JAUBWS010093698.1:0-11333 GCA_032270445.1 Darlingtonia californica | reverse complement strand
ACGAGAGTCCGTCCGAGCGAGCAGCGCGAGCGATATAAAAAAGAAGCGAAGTCAAGAGGCCCTGGGAACGAGGTTGTAAGTTACATTCATACTTGTATAGTTTATTCATTTGACAACTGAATTGGATTCCGGCCAAAATTAAGAAGAATTTATTACTCAAGTCAAAAAAAGAAATCCATCTTGATTCAAAAACATTTTTCTTCGATCATTTACCTATTTTGTTAAAAGCCAAGCATTTAGGGAGGGAAAGCTCCTAGAATCACAAGTTGAACCACAAGGCTTAAAGATTTGAAATTTGGGCCACTAACATATTTACAAAGTTAGACTATCGATACCTGTTTTCATTCGACCACCTATAATGTGAGCATTTACAGACAAAAATCTGAAAATTCCCCGAAAATATTCTAAAAGATTGACTTGCTTGACAATTTTCAAGTACGGACTGAAATGTCAATTTTGGCGATGTGTGATATTTAACTTTTTTTCGGTATTTACAATTGTTGTGTATTTTAAAGACCGGTCTGTAAAAAATATAAATTCATGGTTCTCAAAATTTCCAGAACCAAAAATGTTATTTATATGAAAAAGACAAAATACAATTGAATCACAGGTGTGGTTGGTATTTTACAGACCGGTCTGCAAATTACCAAAACTCCCCATTTTAAAACCAATAGTAATGGTTCGTTGACCATTTCCAACTTTCACTATGACCTCGTATTGCCGACACTGATGAAATTTTCAAGTAAAAATCATTACTGGTTCCTCAATTCTCGAATGCCTGGAATTACAGACCGTCAAAATTTTAAATACTTAATGAAATTGACATTTTAGTCCGAATTTGAAGATTTTAGTCCAATATAAGCCTTCTGAGTAATATTTTGATCTTTTTATATTTTGGTCTGTAAAATACACACTTGTGATAGTTGGTTAAGGAAAATTATGTCCAATGTTGCTTAAGTGACTGTCAAAGTTTTGGAGTCATAGACCTATTTTTTTTCAATGAAATGTAAGTAATCTAATGTAATAAATGCTCTAGAATCAACCGAAATGATATTTTTAAAGATTCTAAATAGTGAATGTTTGTCATAAAATAATTGAGAACATAAACAGGAAAAATAAACCAGGGGAAATTTATACACAAAGATTTAAAGATGAAAGCTATCCTTATTCAAATTTCACAAATTTGCGTTTTTGTAAACAGTTTAATACTGTAATATTTAATATTTCTCTAAAGTTCAATTTTTCTTGAAACTTTATGTAACTGTTACCCTCGTTATTTGTTACACATCTTTCTTTTCGATAGTTTTTTATCAATCAACGTTTCCATAAATTTGAATTCATTAGGTTTTTTATTTGATTTCAACATTTCTATGACTGTTTTGGATAAATGGTTCATTGTGGTTAACATAATTGAAATTCTTATCATTCATAGGTTTACAAAATGCTTCCGATGAACTACGCAATCATTACAAGACTGAGTTAATTAATTGTCTGGTTGAACAACCGTTGTCTTCAATAGAAATGGATAGTCGCTACATTTCAAGAGAAGACATCTATGTTGATTTGGCCGTTCTACCTGCTTCAACGGTTGATGAAGAATGGAGTAATTCTGATAGAGATGCTTTAATGAAACAAATTTTATTAGATAAGTCATCAACAGTAAGGGATGTCGATAAATTAATCGAGCCTCAGGATGAAATGGTATTCATGAGAGGTGTAGCAGGAACAGGAAAGAGTACTTTGATTGACATGTTCACACTTAAATGGGCTAAAAATGAGCTCAGTAACCCTTCTATTTTTGATTTAGTTTTGAAGTTTAATTGCCGAGAACTGAATCAAAATTTAAACGAACTTAGAACTTTGGAACAGCTTTTCGAGCTGCAGTATCCTGAAATCTTTTGCATTGTGACTTTAAAAGATCTGGCTGAAATTTCTGATCGCGTTCTCATTATCGTAGACGGAGTGGATGAGTTGAAGGACATTTACCAGATGGATGGTTTGAACGCATCATCGGCGGAGCCATTTCATCAAGTTCTCTTTGATCTGTTAAATCCAAAATCCATGAAAACTTTCAAACATCATAAAACTATCGTTTGCGGACGTCCAAAAGCCTGCGAGTTTGTAAAAAATCAAATTTCTCAATCTAAAATAAAAACTGTAGAAGTTTGTGGATTTAGTCATATCAATGTTCAAAGGTACATCCTAAAATGTTTCAAAGAGGATGAAATAAAAGCAAAGAAAGTACAAAACATCATTGCATCTTCATATAACTTGAAAGTCATGTCAACTGTGCCGGTATTGTTATGGGTCATATGCAATGTTTACAGCGAAGATCTTATCCAAAGCCCGATCAATACCAATACGGAACTCTATTTCTATGCATGCCTTGTATTCCTTCGAAATCACTTTCAAGGATTTTCTGAACGCAAAAACTTGCTTGATATCGTTAACGATCAAGATATCATAGACGTTGTGTATTCCCTTATGGTGTTGTCAGTAAAGACGTACATGCAGAACCAGGTGTTATTTACCGACGAGGACATCAAGAATCTGAAATGTTCTGTTCATTTAGAGCAAACGGGTTTCATTGTCAAATACAGTCTAAGCAATCTTGCAAAATCAACGTATCAATTTAGACATCTTATTTTACAAGAATTTTTGTGCGGGATGTATCTATGTGTAACAAAAGGGATTTCTCCATTTTTATCAAACCGTGAACTATCAAGCTGCTTACCAACAATTTATGGGATTGATAGAATCATTAAAGAAAAAGAAAATGAAACTTTCTTAGACTTTTACAATGCATTACTGAAATCAAACAAGAAACTGTCAAATATTTTTACCAAATTATCTACTCCTTTTAGAATTATTTCTTTTAAGAATTTTCTAATAAAGAAATTCAGACCTCCTCGCAGTATGATACACCACGAAATATTACGTATCACAGATAAACCAGAATGTCGTGAGTTTCTGGATTTATTTAAAGAAACGAACAATACCGTGGCTGTTCCTTTTATAAAATATGCCGTAATCTATCTTGAAGTTTACAAAGATTTCAAGAACATTTTGAATTTATTAGAAAATCTTCACATAACAAAAATAAAATTGGTTAAGCTAACATCGAACAATTTGTTTGATGAAAGTGGTAAAATGGATGAAAATTATTTACGGTTTTATGAAATGACACAAGGAGGATTGCCCATGGTAACTCGCGTATACTTTTTAATTAGTGAAGTTCATCGGATGGTAATTAAGAATGGAGAGTTATCGTTTTCCTTGCATCCATCATTCCCATTATCTTTACCTGACATTATCAAAATGAAGTCAAACTCATTTGAAATCGAAATTGAAAATGATGTCGTGCTTCATCATCATGATATAGTACCAGGATTTCTGCAGGACTTAACGAAATATGCAATTAAACATTGCAAAAAAATTAAACTTGTTTCCAATGCAGCTACCACGTGTTTTTCCATTGACTCGATCCTGAAGGACGCAAACATCAATTTAGAAAGCCAATATTTAATAAATGAATATGCAGAGAGATTTAGTATAACAAACCCAGATGGTTCGACCAGTACATACTCCCCACCTTGGTCTATAACAAAATAAGTTGACCATAGGAAGAATTTTTAAAATTCGAGCTTCCAAATTATAATTGCCTTTCAAATACAGTAATCATTCTAATTTAACGCTGCTTCTAATTAACGCGGATGGGCAAAAATGGCCAAAAACTTGTACTTGATCGCCTCCATTTATTAACGCGGATCGAAAATTTTGCGTATTTTATTGCCTCTAATATAACTTAGAACTTATAAAATAAGCACTAGTTTAGGTTAAGTGAAAATATATTTTCAAATCAACCAACTTGGAAGCGCATATCAAGTTACCACGCCTCGCTGCCAAGGCTCGTCAAAATAATTATTTTTATCGGCGCGTTAAAATAGAATAATTACGGTACTCTTTAACATGTATATTTTCGACGTTTCATAAAGATTTTTACCAAAGTCTTATGTTTTTATGTTTCAATGAACGCTCCAATACTTATGTCGGACCGAAAATTTCGATGAGCTGAATTCCTGTGTCCAAAAGCAATCTATCCGACATAAAATTTTCGAATGTTTAAAGAAATAATGAACAAAATACAGTCTCCCCCATTCAATAATACTTTTCTCTATCTCCTACAAGTCTAAATGTTGTAAAATTGCCATAAAGGTTTTGTAAAGTCGCTTGGTTTTGCTAGCAAGAGTTTTAATTCAAAAATAATTTTTCCGTCCGACATAATTGACTCCTACATGCAATGTCTTCAATCAATCTGGCCTTCGAATGTTTTTTCGAATTGGATTTTTCGAAATTTTAAACATGTTTATTTGTTTATTTGCTTGCGTTCTTGGTGTTGTTTGAAAATTCGAGGATCAAAGAAAACCGAATTTTACTGTCTGGTTGTCTGGCACCGCTTCTTGTTTGATATAGAAATGAAACACAGAGAGAAGACTAGGTCTAGATTGTTTGAGTACAACAAGTTGTGTTGTGCATGTTCTGATGAAGATCAGAAGATGAACTGAAAGTATGTAAATTAAATTTTTTAATCCTTAATTTGAAGCCTTAATTGATTAATTACAAGTCAAGTTAGAAGAATGATAGACTATTCCATGGTCAATGTTAACATGCAACACAAGTGTTTGCACATAAACGGGTGCCACGTCTAATGACCTGTGTGAGAAAAGGGGGTATTTAAAGCACTACTGTTGCATGCTGGCACGTTTTATTTCTTTATGTACTTTAAATAAAAGATGAACTAATCTTATATCACTCCGATTTTGAGGATATCAAAATAAGGGATCGAAATTTCTATTATTTTACATTCATTGTTAGTGTAACAACATTTCGTGTCACAATTACATATTCCAAATATTAATGGGGAGCAATTTGGTAATTTGGTAAATGATTTATTTAATCTTGAGTTACTCCAGTTTTTAGATTTTCGATTGGGGCAACTTGGTATCTATTTTATTACCTACAGGCAAAATTGTGAAGTAGTACTTATTTTTCTTTACGGATATTTTTGATCATAACTCACTCCAGTTAATGCAAAAATTACTCATCCAACTATATTATGAAACTATAACCCTATGGGAATACATAAAAACGTTTAAAATATCTAAATATAAGATATTAGTGAGATATGATCAAAATCATTCATTGATTATTTGATCCTAAAGTACTCCAAGTTTTGAAATTTTGTTAGTTCTAACCTATAGTGTACATCAAAATTCGTTAATATGTAAGGTTTTATGGAATAGTTCTTACCCGTTCAAGATCTATCCCAAATTTTGTGATTTTCAGATGTTTTCACCTCACCGATTTTGGTACAGTCAAAAAAAACGTGTCCATAATGCATAATAAATGTGTTACATTGGAAATGGTACGTTTGGGACTTGAATTTGAAAAACATTTTTAGGAGGTGCAACCATCGTCCAGAAGAAGTAAACTCTTATTTTCTTCAAAGTGTTTATCGAACAAGAATAGCAAATGGAGTAGAAAAATTCTCCTGGAGATTATTCTCATCACTTAATAGGTTATCCTTTTTAAACCAAAAAGCCTTTAACTGACTCAAATACCTTAGTTTAAGTTCCCGCATAGGCTTCTCAATTGTTTGATTAGGTGATTTTTCTTATAATTTTTGTTATGTTTCATCATTATTCCAATTGTTGTATCTAATATACATATCGTTTTTTTCTCTTAGTATAAAATTTAATTATTATTTGAAAATGAATAAGATCGAAATTTGTTATTAATCACCAAATGTACAACGCTCTCTTTGATGTCCACTTGTAAGATTTATATTACGTTTCAGATTTTGTTACGAGGAAATGATTATCACAGCGTGAAATTCTATGGAATTACGGCCCCGTATATTACCATATATGGAAGAAATTAGTCCGTATTCGCATACTTGACCCGTCTTCGGACCTGTGTATAGTATTCACCATATATTACAATGTTCAACGAACTGAGTACCGTATTTTCTCTAATAAGCGCCCGGGCCGTTATAATATTTTTTTGAAGTTCAGGGGGGCGCTTATTAAAGAAGGGCGCTTATTGGAGAGGGGCGCTTATAAAAAAATCTAGAAAATGGATGTGAACTGTCAAGGCGATTACGTTTTTGGGTGGCAGAAAGCTTGAAAACGGACTAGTTGTACCAGCTACCTATAATATCGTTGGAAACGAAAAACATGTGAAAGCATTTCAAGAAGAAATCAAAAAGTTGGAGAAAGGAAAAGCTATTCATATGAACATTGAAACGTCAGAAATTAAGAGGGGAGCATCTTTTTAACATATTTTATGATTGTGACATCATGTAAATATTTTCAAAAGACAATCTTTCGTTTCTATTACGTAATTTTCGTTTTTTCTCTAAAATTCTAATTACCGCCCGGGAGCTTATTGGTTTCCACGTAAATATTATTCTTTCTAATATACGCCCGGGCGGTTATAAGAGAGGGTGCTTATAAAAATATTTTCAGCTTGATAGGGGCGCTTATTAGAGTGGGACGCTTATTGGGGAGGGGCGCTAATTAGAGAAAATACAGTACTATGCATATAGCATTAATATTTTCAACATTTTTAATAGCCAAAAAGTTTAGAGACAGTTAGTTTATACATTTAGTTCCATTTGAATTTTATACCAGAAAATCTTCAAGATTTTATGGTGCGACCATGGTCCAAAAAAGGCCTGTAAAAGGCCGTGGTCGGACTTGTTCTTTTACTCCTTGAAATCGAAAAAGCAACAAGCACAAATCCAAGAGGAATATTCCAGTGCAAAAGAAATTCGTTATCCAAAGATATCATTATAATCATGAATAATGACGAACAGAACATTATTCAGGAGAATCAGAATGAAGAAGAAGAAGCAAGGAGAAGTGATAGTGAGGAAGAACAAGAAATCGAAAATGCTGAACAAGAAAAAGAAGAAAATGATGCCGGTGAGCCAACGAAGAAAAAGTCACGTTTTTCTTTACCCGAAATAAAAAGCAGTCGACAGGAGTGGAATCTTCCTGACGAGCTTACAGAATTCTTCGTCGAGAGATGCAAAAATCATCTGACAGAAAAGAAATTGGAAGAATTCATAGTACTCCGGCATCAAAAAATGTGCCAACCCCTACCAAACTAGAACCCTTTATGAAGACCTTTCTTTAAAAGAGGGGTCACAACAAGGTAGTTAGTAGGGATGAGGAATGGCATAAGATCCATTCAAAATTGTATAAGATCACTGGACCTTTAGGAAAGGTTTGGAGTGAAATCCAAACATACCTACACTCGGACCAAGGGGATCTTGAACCGGCTGAAGTACTTGAGCAGTTAAACTCTAGCATAGTATTGCTAGGACAAGCCATTAATAGGGTGGCATACGAACGATGATTACAAGTTTTGGCAGCCCTGCCAAAAAGGATCTGAAAGAAAACATCGAAGAAATCAACAAGGAAAACAAACTACTTTTTGGTGAGCATTTTCAAAAGCAACTAAAGACGGTGACCAAAGCTCAACAATCCGCAGAAAAAGTGTTTGTAAAACCGGGCAAAAGGAAGTTTTTCCGGCCCTTTCAGAGTGGCTCCTCCTCAGCGTCTTGTTCATCACGACAACACAACGGAGGAGCATCAACATGACAGCCAAGTCGAGGAGGAAAAGGATGGTTCAATAGAAGGGGTAAGAGTTTCTCTTTGTTTAAAGGAAAGCTACTGGGAACTAGAAAACTTAAAATTTGTTAACCCTTTTCTAAGAAATCTGCTTCAAGCAGCGCCAAGAGAAAGTCCTTTAGGGGCTGGCAGGATAAAATTTTTTCACAAAAATTGGAGGATTCTGTCAGGGGACCCAAACATCTTAGAAATTGTGACAGGCTGGAAATTACCAGTGAAAGGAAAACCCCAACAAGGGAAGGAACCATGACAGATACCCATGACAAAATTAGAAGAGAAGGTGTTATGCAAGGAGAAAAGGGTCATAAGAAAGGTTCAGGATATATCCGAATTCATATCAACAATTTTTGTGCGCCCCAAAAAAGAGCAGGGAAAGTTTCGTCCCACCATAAATCTGAAACAATTAAATCAACACATGTCCTACGTCCATTTCAAAATGGAAGGGATGAAAAACCTAAAAGACATACTAAATCAAGGGGACTACATGATCAAAATCGATCTGAAGGAGGCATACTAGCATATCCCAATTCACCCTTCCACCCAGAAATACCTGAGATACCGATGGGGAGAAAGGTTGTACGAGATGCTGGTACTAGCATTCGGGGTGGGCCCAGGTCAAAGAATCTTCAAAAAATTAATGAAGGTACCCCTAACTGTTTTGAGGAAATTCATGATCAAAATTATTGCTTACCTGGACGATTTATTGATGATCGGGAGGAGAAAGCAAGAGGTGCTACAATCCAGAGATTCAGTGATTTTCTTACTGGCAAATCTTGGCTTTACAATAAACTGAGAGAAGTCAATACTGATCCCAACTCAAACGATAGAATTTCTGGGAATGACAATAAACAGCCAAACAATGGAGATATATCTCCCAGTGAACAAGACACAAAAACTTGTCAATCAATGGCTAGAGATTCACAAGTCAACAAAAGTGTCCTTGAAAACCCTTGCCAGTATAATAGGGAAACTTTACTCCACAGTGCCCGCAATAGCAGCACCATTGCAGATAAAATACCCCCAGCAGGACCTAATAAGAGGTCAACAAAAAAGGTATGACCTACGAACAAGAAGTTACCATATCCTTAGAGGCAACAAGAGAAATAAACTGGTAGATAAACAACCCTAAAATTAGCACAGGGTTGCTCCATAAGAATGGGCAACCCAGACATGATAATATACTCAAATTCATCCTCAAACCAAGGATGGGGGCATCAGTAGAGGGAAGAAGCTCAACAGGAGGCTCGTGGACAGTATCAGAGAAGAAAACATTTCATATAAACGAGTTGGAACTGTTGGCAGTAGAACTAGCAATCAAAACGTTTGTGAAGAATCAGAAGCTAAAACATATTCACGTCAGACAATATGACAGCCCTGTACTACTTTATAAAGAAAGGGGTACAAAAAGTTTGACACTGACTAAGATCTCCAAAAGAATTTGGGATACTGTCAGGAAAGGGGAGTTTCCGTTACAGCATCATGGATCCTATCCCTAACAAACAAAGTAGCAGACTGGAGGTCACGCCAGAGACCAAATTCAAACGAATGGGAATTATCCCAACTGATTCAGGTATGGGGAACACCACAAATAGATTGCTTTGCCTCCAGGACAATGAAGAAACTACCAAAATACATGTCTTTCAACCCAGACCCAAATTTCCTGGCACCAAATGCTTTGTGCCAAGATTGAGGAAACAAAGAAAACAGAGAAGGCAATCCTAATAGCACCACTATGGCTAGCCCAGACATGATTTCCTATCCTATTAGAACTATGTATAGAAGACCCCTTACTTCTACCACAATCAACAGCTCTCCTCCATATAATCAGGGAAAATTCCTCCCTCTCCATCTGAACAGAACCCTCCAATTAGCGGCATTTCTTGTGTCCAGAGACAAAGGGAAAAGAAGGGAATATCAATGCAATCTTCTGAGATCATGCTTACCAGCCACGAACCATTGGAGGGAACTCCAGTAGGTCAGACAAAGGATGTGTGTACCCTGATGTCTGGGATATATAACCTTCGCCCCCCCCCCCCAACTCCTAAATATAATGTGATTAGGCAGGTAGAAACAGTAATTAATTTCTTAAAGAACTTAGTCCCAGAGGTAAACCTTTCTGACAATGACCTCACCTTAAAAACAACAATGTTATTAGCACTTACTGCCATTAAAAGAGTTTCTGAACTACAGATGTTGGACATCAGATATATGGCAGTAGGGGAAACAAAAGTGATTTTCAAGCTGACTAAAAAGCCAAAGCATCACAAAAAAAGAGGAGTGATGCCTGACCCCATACAGTTTTCAGCATCCGGGGAAGACCTTTGTCCAGTGACTACAATAAAATCCTTTTTGGACAAGACAACTGAATGGAGGAGAGTGAACTCGGAGTCTAAATTCTTTTAAGTTTTATTAAACCACACAAAGGAGTGACAACCAGTACCATCGCAAGATGGCTTAAGACAGTTTTGCAAACCGTAGGAGTAGACATTTCGAAATTTACGGCACACTCGACGTGATCAGCCTACTCCTCAAAGGTACATGCCATGGGAGCTACTAGTACCGAATTACTTAATAGTGGAAATTGGAGCAACATATCTACATGGCAGAGATTTTACAATAAACCTATAGTCTCTAGTTTGACAATGGCCAAAAGAGAACTACTGAGTTAGGCTTTGAACAAGGAAGAACAAGTCCGACCTCGGCCTTTTACAGACCTTTTTCGGACCATGGTCGCACCATAAAATCTTGAAGATTTTCTGGTATAAAATTAAAATTTTATAAGCGCGGCGCGCGCCGCGTGACATGAAGTTGAGATTTTATACTAGAAAATCTGAAAGAATTTATGGTGCGACCGTGGTCCGAAAAAGCCTATGTACCAGCACAAATAAGCGCCGCGCTTATAAAATTTTCGAATTTCTTGCCTAACTTAGTCTTACCCTTGACAAAGTAACCTTTTTAAAAAAAGTGTAGGTCATTCGATCCAATTGAAATGTTTCGTTCAATATCTAAACATTCATCGAGAATAAAAAAATGTAAAAGTTTAGTTTTAGACTTCCTTATTAATTTGCGTTGTTGCCGATACCCTCACTATTATTTTAACAAAGAAAATTGTATAATTGTAAAAGTGTATAATTGTATAACAACCTAGCCCAAAAAATGTTTTTCAGTGTCGCAATACAAAAATGGCAGCATTTACCGATTGGGAGATGACACCGGCTTCAGCGACAAATCTAATCCCGATTGTGGGAGGGGCGATCTCGCGAACCGAGAATAGAATGAGAGAGAGAATAGAGATAATATCTCTCATCGAAATATAGAAAGAGATAATATCGAGGATAATATCTCCCATTCCGATTTAGTGCAGTAGCCCGTATTATAAATTTCCGGAGTTTTTTCTTTTTTGGGCATTTGCGAACCGAAAACCACACCTTCGTGCTTGGATTTTTAAGTTCATAGGTTTTTATTCTCACGTCCTGGACCATAAAAAGAATCTCTATAAGTGAATATCTGGTGCTAAAACAAGACGGCTGACTATTAAGATTTTGCTGTAAATTAAAATACATTTCAGTGGAGACAAGAACACCAATAAATATCAAAAATTCACTTTTTGCAATATTTCGTTTGTATCTACAAACA
>JAUBWS010093654.1:0-11337 GCA_032270445.1 Darlingtonia californica | reverse complement strand
GCTTACAAAAATAGTATCATATACTGGGTTACAAAATGTTTGTTATAGTTAGCAGTTTCTTGTGATATGAATTTCTATGGGAATGTTGTGCCAAACCTCTTTATATTCGAATAGCTCCTGTGAAGTCTTCAAAAACCCTTGATTAGTTTGACAATAATCATACGAGTAAATTAGTCTCCTAAGATTCTGTTTTTTTCCAGCCAATGTTCTTTAAAGCAAATGAAAGAACTCCTTTGACATTTTCAATCATCCTTCAATATTTGGGAATTATTTCTATGAACCTCTATGGCAAGCTAGATTATCCTGTTACAGGACAATGGTACACTTTAACCCATAATTTTTCAGAGTATGGTACAAATGGAATGGCACGATGGGAGCTTGAAGAACGTACATATCGACCCAGTCCTCTTGTTTAGTTACCAACATCATTTACAAAATGCATTACAAGTTTTCGAAAGGCGTGTTGATTGGCTGCAAGGTGCAAGTAGAAGATACTATGGATGCATTGTTCAAAAGAGGTATGCCTAACTATTCCTGCTAAAACTTCAAAACACGTACATGCACATCTAAGTCCAAAATGCAGCTATGTCTTTGGAAACCTATACTTTTGAACGATTGAGAATTGGTAACTTGAAATTTTTAATAGAGCTTGAAAGTGCTTCTGATGTCCAGTAATTAAAGTTGGCTGCTTAACAAATGATGAAAAACCTTTTTTTCACTTTTTCAATAAATACAACTTAGTATAGGGTTGAATGTCACTGTACCAAATCGTTTCGCCTTTCGGAATGCATTTCTACCATTCGAACCACAATATATCACCTTTCTATGGCCTAAGATAAAGTTTAATTTTAAAGAATGGGAAAAAGTAATAGGGTACTTTGCTCACTGTAATAAGGATGAAATGATAAACGTTTTATGTCTCCAAGATGTAATATTGATTTTTTTTAATTTTTTTGGATTTTTTATCGAATAACCTTTAATCTTGTCTCTTTTTAGAGTGATTTTCCTGGTCGATTTATCAACGTGTATGCAATTTGGACTAGGGGAACTACAACTGTCATTGAAACAGTTGATGGAAGAACAAATTGGTCGTGATATGACTTTCAATATGTTTTGGTAGGTTATTGAGTTTGAGCTAATAATGTCTACTACTTATGATGATTATTCCATTTTAGGTGCCTAATAGACTAGGAGAATGGACCGTGAACAAAATAAGGGAGTTTCGGAATTTTTCTTAAATGCTGCCTACTGTAAACGGGGGGATTCAGTGAACGGGAGAAGGGATGGGAACTTCAAATACTGGTTTGAAACCAAGGTCATCCAGCGAATAAAAACAACATAAAATTAGTGTTTTAATCGAAACACTTTGTACTTGGTATAAATTACGTATTCCTTGAAAATCTAAAAACGGTGAAAGGGGTTCTAATAAGTTCTGGGGTCTCGAAAAATTAATACTCTAAAGTACCGAATAATCGTCCCCGCCCCATTATTAATTAAAAAAAAATTTCCCACCCCAGATTTAGTTCCGAGTTTAGTTCTGCATTGAGATAAATTGTCTTTTTTTTACAGCATTGGTAGTCATTTGATGATATTCAACGAAAAAATGTTGAAAGCAACAAAAGAAAATGTTGGAGCTTGTTGGAGGTAAAAGCAATGTATTGTCTTTGCGAATGGCTCATATCATATAAGAGAAAGCACTTTTTCTACAGCACAAGCCATGATTTTGATAACGTAAATTTTTGCCAGCATACATAGCGGTATGGTCCGTAACGCTTAATAACAAATTAACATAACCAATTCGCTAAACTCCCCCCAACCCCTATAACATTTTGACGATCCTCGATTTTCTTTTATATCTACTTATTGACCTCACCTAATATCGAACTCTTGTTAGTGCTGTCATATAAATAGAATCACAGGTCATTCAACTATCTCACACACAAATATTCCTGTTTTTATTTAGATGGTTTTCCAGACTATCATGTGGAGGGACAAGAAAATGTATGCAAGGATTTACGTACATACTACACGAGTTTGCTGTCAAAGATGAAGGTGTGTTATCATTCTTGACTTCTCTTTTTAGAAATGCTGCTGCTATATATTATTCTTGCTGGATGAATTTGTTTGGACTCTCTTTATAAAATTAAGTTTGTTCAGTTAATATATTTGATTCTTGCATTCCAATATGAAATACTTTGTTTCTTTTTGAGGTATCTTAAGGGAATTTTGAAATAAATGGTTTAGACACTCCCCGAACGGGTAGCCTGGACACCACTGTTTCATTTTGGCACAGGTATCGTTGAATCTGTGCCCAAATGACAGCTTTTATCTCGTAAAATACCGACAAAATAACTTATGGCTAAATCCCCTAATTCCTTCCAACGAGGTCCGTACGTCACAATGGGATTTCTGTTCGTCTTTATCGATGGTGACTGATTACCTTTCTGCGCACCAAGGTACTAAACACACAACACAATACTTATTAATGCTACCTGTAATGGTACTGATAGTCTTGCTACACAACAAAGAAAAAATTGTACCTTGACAGAGGCCTGCCACCCACCATGATTTGGACACGACGGGCCAGCGAAATTTTCTAACATTTCAATACTCTAGATTAACTAAAAAAATACTCTGGGCAAAGGTTATTGTTATTAGAACTTTTCAGCAAACCTACGATATGGGAAATTAAAATTTTTTGAACCCATCCTGTGGTCGAGTGGAGTTTTGTCATTTATGTAAATGTGTATTACTTGACCAAAAACAATGCAAAACCCTTTTGATATAACATATGGTAAATTTTTCTTTCATAGTTGATGGTATCTATTTTATTACCAGTGGAATACCTGATGAACCAGAGGTAATGTTTTCGCTCGGCATATTGCCAAATTCTTCGTTTGATTATCGATTACGTATGTAAAATAACCTGATACAATTCAAGCCTATAATCATAGGGGGTGTCAGCGTATATCTAGAGATAATTGAGTTGCAGAATCAGCATATTTGAGGTTGAGCTCAAATTCCATATTCTTATTAGGAAAACGTGTACTAAATTGCATCCCGCGCCGCTCCATGAATCCAGGGCGGCGTTCGACACTGATGACCTCAAAGCCGATGAACAAAACTGTATTTGTCAACCTACCTTGATTCACAAGTCTGCCGCCAAATTTGAACACCTTGAAGTACTTTTATTACCTTTTTTTTATAGGAAGTGTTAGGTTCGTTTGTGAAAGAAGCGTTGATTGGCACAAATATTTCAATGAATTGCATTTTATTTGGTTCCGTGACTCGATCAAACTTTGAACTAAGTGATGATTTATATGAAAATGTTGATGACACAGCTCGATATCTGAGAGGCATGGCCCATGAAAATAATGGCAGATTTCACTGGGTTGATAATCAAGGTTGGTTTGAAATTTGGGTCAGCGGCGTTAAGGTGCTGACATTCGGGTAGCGAGTTAGGCAACTTCTTGAAGCCTTCCTTGATAAGTGGTATGATATGATATGATGATTGTTTACCCAGAATAGCCCCTTCATTTTTTCAAGAACTGCTATCAGTGAGGGTTCTGCCTTTCTGGAAAAACCTCAGGGTACCTTGCAAAATGAACAGTGATAAGTGAAATTCACTACCGAAAGCCTCGCATGGGATTCGAATTCGGAACACCAGTTCAGGCAACCAGCGCCATAACTACTCGGCCACGGTCCTTGTTCACGGAAGAGATTCTTTGCATAAGATTTCACGGTTCTCTTAAGGTGTTTCTAGCAAGGCAAAATCCCAATTGTTGATAGTTCTATAAATCATATATTTTTTTGCAAGAATATTGTTTAAAGCAATCCTACGCTTCAATGTAATGCAAACGTTTGTGAATGAAGTATCACCATTTGTTGTCTCGTTTTAGTGATCGTGGAAAGCGACGATATACGTTTAATGAAACAAGAAATGAGCCATGTCAATAACTATCTCAACAAGGTATTATTCTTTGACTGCTTGAATTTTTCATCAGCCTTATTTTTTGATTATCTGTTCTCAAAAATTGTTTATTCAGAACTGCAGAAAAAATAATTTATTTAGTTTTTTTCAAACTCGTAAAAGGTGACTATTGAGGTATGAGATGATAAATTAATTGTATTTTATTCGTGCCAAGTCACGCAAAATTTTGCCAAAAGTGAAAACAAAGCTTTTTTTATCAAATTAAGAAGCTTTTGTCAAGCTAAACGTTACCTAAAGTGGAGACAAAACGTTATCCAACTATGTACTATGAAATGCTTTGATGAGAAAATGAGCTTTGATTTGCTACTTGAATGTATATGATAAAGTATCGTACTCATATTTTCTTCTTAGATAAAAATTCTTTTCGAAAGACTACGATCAAAAGCAACAGATAGAAAGGTGAGATTGAACAACGTCAAACCGGTAATAAATGCATGAATTCCACGAAACAAAAGATCCCTTTAAGTCCCGAGCGTGTTAAACAATCACACTCAAATGTCATCAAAATAAGTGGAAATTTTAAAACCCATTACAGATTCATTAAGGTTCATTTTTCAGCCAAAACAAATAACTGGTTTTGATCATAACGAATTTTTATCTTAACCGTAGGAATTACTAAACGATAGCAGTACTAAAGAGAGGCAACTCGTTCGGCCAACATCATCGAAGAAACGAATAATGCTATCACCAAAACATACGGCTCTTTCAAGTTCACGGTTGGTATGTCGAATTTCCCTCATCACCACGCTGTTTTACCTGGTTAATTTGATTGAAATAAAATTTTAAAATTTTCACGGTGTTGCAAAAATCCCTGGAAAATGAAGAAAAGCAGTAAAAAATGCTTATTGAACCACGAATTTAAATTTCCGTGAAATTTCTTCCACGTTAAGTAGACTATGTTGAATTTAGTCGGGTTAAAAGTTTTCGACTGGACCGCAAACGGTCAATGACTGTACCAGATAGCTTCTTCAGAACTGTTGCCAATTATGATTTTTGTTTTCTAGAAGGGCTTCATGGAGCTTCGTGATAATATTAACCAGCGTTTTCACTTCCTAAAGCCTCCGGAAAATCTTTGAATTTTCAGGTGAGCGTATCAACCCTTGCCCGGCTAATGAAAATGCGCATTTAAGAAATGGCGATATATTGGCTCACTCAGCATCAAAGAAAGGTTGCATTGAGATTTCTGTTATTGCGCCACTTTCAACTTTATGTCTCGTTTCAGCAATTAACAAGACCAGCTTCATCAACTACACCAAGAAGTACAAAAGAACAAAAGAAGTTGCCATGGAGACCAAGTACTGCAAAGTCATCATCCAATCTCATTCCACACGGTACGTCGTTTTTTTTTAGCTGCAACCTTTCGCAATGGCTACATAAGTCCGAGCAAACATTAGAAAGAAATTAGAAAATTAAATTGTTGAATAAATCAAAAATAAAACTTCATAATCTCTTAGAATTGATGATTTGCGCGACGTATCTTCCGAAAGTACCCGATATATCATTACGGCAACATGGTTAATTCGCTCCAATATTTTCTATCAGTGTTTACGTAATTATAGTGAAGCCGTGGCCGAGTGGTAGAGCGCTGAGCTTAGAACTCAGAGGTCCCGAGTTCGACGAGGGCCTGAGGCCTTCGGTGTTGAAAATTACCTCACCATAATTCACAAGGTTCCCTGTAGGTGTTTCACAGGAAGGCAGGACCCTCGTTAATAACAGTCCAAAAAACGGAACAGGGGAGGCTATTCTGGGTAAATATTCGTAGAAAATCAATAATAATATTAATAATAATATGCTTACTTAATTTCTTTTAGTGAAAGGGAACTCGAATAAAGATGTTCAAGAATTGTCCCCTATTCGTTCAGATCTCCATCAGAGAGTGTTTTATACTGAAACTGGGAACGATATAGGTACGCTCTCCATCTCTATGTTGTCTTTCTGTTCACTAAAAAATAACGAATCTATCACGTTGACTCTTTCATATATTTTCCTCCATGAGATATGGAAGGGTAGTTGGGTCAACCTTAAAAAGCTTCCAGTTTTCTTTCCTATGCATAAACTACATATAAACACCAGCTACATATAACCAGGCAGCCGATAAATGTTTTTTTCCTCTTATGTAAAGTCTCTGAGACTACTCGAGCTTTGCATTCAGGTGCGTTGTCATGCATTCAAAGACTTAATAACCAAACAAATGTTCAACTTAAGCTTATTTTGTATTCCTTTCAATTTAGTTTAGTTAGGTATCATGTGCATCTTGTGCATGATTCTTTAGTGATTTAGAATAAAGTAAGAACTGACAGCGTATGCAAACAAGAATTAAGGGGAAAGTAACTACAAGCAATTAATTTCCGTATTTGTAGCCGTATTTCGCCCGACCAGTTAGAAGGAAACTGTTGGCCTTGTTTAGCTTCTCTAACTAGAATGCATTATTTTCTTGGTATCCGTAGAACATGATTGACTATTCATTAATCTGTTTTTTTTCGCAGGAACAATCCAAACAAATAATAACACACCGCCTCACATCACTCCCTCCATCACTACCATTCCTGACAAAGAAGAAATCCTATCTTCTAAAGATTGGCTACATAAATACAGCTTACAAAAATTGAAACTGAATTTCAATACAGTGGTTTCGACTGGGAAATGTGATCATGTGACAGTAGCCACTCTTAACAAAGCAGTTGATGCAAGGTGATTACTCTTTTTTCCCCTTTTTATTGACGGTGAACAGTTGACATCTCATAAATTCATCAACCAAGCATACCAGGTTCGCTCGATTTATAAATCTTTTCATTAAATTAAAATACTGAAAATGTAATGTTTTTGAAATTATGATTCGTTAACACTTTGCGTATTAATGTGATCATTAACGACCTTCCGAGACTGTGTTTAAAATCAAAACCACAAGATTTTTAGTTTCTAACCTTGGGGGCGAGATCAGGGAAGGCCAGGCGCTCGCTGGATTCAGCTTCGATTTTAGAAAAAATCATCGTAGCCCAAGGGTTGTTGCCGTAATATTTCCGGATTTTGATAATCATTTGGATGTAGTCTGTTTGCAGAAAGGGGACTGGTGCATGGGTCGTACAATTGTTTTCCGGCTGTGTCAGCGTGATTGAACATTGGTACGCAAAATACAGCACATAACATAACAACTTTCTTGCATGGTTGCTACGATATTGTTTGTTGTGTTTTAGGCATTGCAGTGTTTTCCCGAAAGTGGAGCTTAAGGTAAGATCTACGATTGTGTTACCATAACAGTTATGAACGTACAGCAAGAGTAAAAACTTTTGTCTCCTACTAACCTTATAATTCATTTCACATTTGACAGATAATTTTACGATGATTACATATATTCGAAAAATCTGACCGCAGTATGTGCTTTTTAGATACATCATGGTGAATTTTGTTTTTCAGGGTACCGTCAAGCACGTTTATTCTCGCTCCAAAGAATTGAATGACTACAGGGAAATATTAGAAAACGTTTTACAAAGATACATCAAACGTCTGAAATGGTTGTTGAAAGGTAAATACCTGTCTTGCCTTATCTATGGAGTGAAATCCAAAAACTTGTGAAAGCTCTTATGAAAGCTCTTGTGAAAACGATTTTAAGATGGTTGGTCTACCTATTAATTGTCGGAATTTTTCCAGATTTTGATAAACTCTAGACACAGTCTATTTATCGGGGACCGCTGCCTGGTGCATGGTTCGTAGAGCGCTTAGGGGTACCTACCTATGGGGTCCAACTCATTAAAAAAATGTTCTTAGTCATTTGTCCTGAAGCGGATATTGGCACTTAAAAGGGTTAAGAAAGCCATAAATTCAGCATTTTTCGTCTTTCTTGATAGTTTATTAAAAGGATGTAAGCCTCCATATTCAGCTGCATGTCTTGTCCATTCGAATTCTTTTTACATAGGGAACATTTTTTTTACAAAAGTGACACCGTTTTCCAATTCAAAACACTCAAATTTGATTTTTCTAACATGTTCTACAGATAGCAAGTCAGTATTTGGTTCGATACTGGAAAAATTTGTTGTTATTGTGGTAGATCTATCTGGTTCAATGGTTGTTCATAAACAGAAGCTTGATGAACAATTTTCATCATTAGTTTGGCATCAACTGTTCAAAGGAAAGAAATTGTAAGGATACTTTCAGTTTGTATATTTTACTGTATTTAACCTAGTGGGCAAAAAAAAAATAGTAAAAATCTATGTGGAGGAGTGTTTTTCTTATAAACGTTTAAATTGAAAAAAACATAGGTTTTTCCGCGATGTTGCCCACTGGGAACTGAATAAAGTTTCTAAAACTCTAACAAAGCTTGTTTTTCAATATTAGTATGCAGTATAGTATTAAGTGATGACGATCAAGTGTTTGAGTATTCGAGCTACAATTAAAGGGTCACAAATGCAATTTTTTTGACGATTTCAACGCTTTGAAGGGTTAAGATTACCTATTACTGTTAATTACTGTAGACGCTTACAGGAAAGTAGGACTCACTTCATTGGTAATAGAATAACTAAAGAATGAAATTTAAATAAATTAAATGTAACAAAAATAGGTACTCGTGTTTAACAAAAGTAAAAACAAATTACGTAAACAAATGCCTTATGGGCCAAAATGTGTTCGGCTTAAAATTTCGTCGGACTAAATTATTCGTCAGCCCATTATTTTGATATCAAAATTTCACGAGTTTTTGCTCTATGTTGTTTTAAAGCCATAAATATTTTTTAGCTTAAAACCAATTTTTGGCCCTAATTTTCGTCACCTCCAGAATTTTTCGACACTTAGGGCCAACAATTTTTCGACTCTTTTGTTGTCGCTTCCGCATGCAACAGCGTTAATCTAAACTTTTATTTCTTTCACTAACTATAGATTCAATGTTATCTGTTTCTCCACAAAATCGACTCGATGGCGAAATGAATTCGTTGAACCAACAGAAGAGAATTGTAATGAAGTGATCGCTTGGTTTCATTCACAACAATGTCGAGGAACGACTGCTACACTGGATGCTTTGCAGGTAAAACAACATTGTAATGTCTCCAGTCGGTTTTAACTGTGATGCAATGATTTTAATGGTTTTATATTGTAGTGTTAATACATTTATCTAAAAGCATAGGCAAGAAGAATTCAATTAAATTGAGTATATTACAAAAGAAATCTTTTTGGTGGATTTAAATGGACGAGGTTTTCAAATCTAAATCAAATTTTAATGATGATTATGTCTTTAGGAAGCATTGTCGTTTTCTGAAGTTGAAGGTGTTTATTTGTTATCCGATGGAAAGCCGGTATGTTAATGTTTTTCTCCCTCTTTATTGTATGATTATTTTCCAATGTCCCTATCAAAATATTTAATGTGAAGTGTACTAAAGGCTCTCTATAATTTCAATGATTCGAACAGATTGACTTAAAGTCCTTTCAACTATCGTTAGGTACTCGCTCAAATTCGAACTCTCTCAAACTCGAACGATTTTTTCCGTGGCCTTTAAGGCGTTATAATAATCGAAATCTACTGATCGAATCGTGTTTCTGGTTACTTGCAAAAAGTATTGTCAACCTCGGAGTACCCTAAGCCTGTTATTAATATAAGTGACGGTCTATACACTCCTCCGCAGATGTTTTTCAAGATTTTGAGAGGTAAACAAGTAAATTATGGTTGGCTTTATGTCCCCTTTTCCCATAGAACGTCACATGGATGGAAAATGCAGTTGTTAGTATGGAAAGCAAATGATTTGTATTAATGAATTTGTTTTTACAGGACAGTAGCAAGAATAATGTATTACGAAAAATTGCCAGTTTGAACATGGAAAAAAATGTCAAGATTCATACAATTGCTTACCAGTGTAGTGAAAGGTATGTTACTTCTTTTGTTTCCTGATGATTTTCCTGATGAAAGTTGGAAGGCGAATCGAAGCATGCGCGTGAAGTAAGTTGCAATTTTCGACTGAAAATTATGCTAGACTAGCCTCCATTTCGTTTAATAAAAGTGTCTGAAATTTATACCAAGGGGTACCTGAAAATCTGAAAATTTTATTGATGTTATTGCAGACATTTTTTTTATACGAAAGCACTGTATTTTTCTAAGAAAAAAACCGTATATTTAGATCTTGAAGGTGCTAATTGCAGCCTCCGAATCTGGTCGAGGGAATCACCAATGACTAATTATTGATGGATAACTGAGTTAGGGGTTAGGTTAAAGAGTTTACTTCACGGAAGTGCTTGCTTTTAATTCCTAGAGTAGATGTCTGTCCTGTCATTATTGGAGATCTACGTTTTATCAATAAACTTACGTACATAAAATTTCAAGTGGTTAGCGGTTTTCGCGATGCTTCCAGAAAACATCGAAATTGATTTAACACTGCCTTTAATATTTGCTGTGATTTCATTTCTTCGTTAGCGAGGAGAGTGCATTTTTGAAATTACTTGCTGCACAAACAAAAGGAAGATTCTGTCAATATCAAGACAGTCGACAAGATGTGGAAAATTGGATGAAATCTGTACTTCCATCAAAAGGGACCACAAATCCAGTACGTTGATCTCAATCACGATACTTCTAGTAGAAGGAAGAATATCGCTGACTATATCATATTTCAGCTCTAGATAGATCCCAATGTTTACAATTGACTATACAATCCGATATCAAATTTTTAATTCCCTGAGGGCATTTCTTTATTTTCTTTATTCATGCTAATGACTTCATTTTGATAGTACCTTACAAGTGCTGAAATTTGTTTATGCCCATAAGCATGACAAGCAAAATGCGTGAAAGTGACGTGCAACTTTGTCTTAAGTACCTTTGTAATTTGTAGTTTGATAGCACATCATATGTTCAATTAGCAGACAACAGAGCAAAACGTAAAAATTTTCGTTATGCAGGATCGATCTATACTCTGATACTCCTTTTAAGACAGTAGTACATTATGAGCTAACCTCTACTTTACAGAGAAAATCCCCGACAGGCGGTGTTGTATTTTAGATAATTCAATTAAGTTGAAATAGTTTCTTGGAGAATGGATCAGCGTAATTAGTTTTATCATTTCTGATTTTTTTCTCTGTAGGAAGTTGCACCAGGCTTACTCGAAGGCGATGACGTCAGCATGATCTTCAAAGAGATTACAACGACCAAAAAATTTCTTCAGCAATGTAATGCTTGTATGTAAGTAAATGTTGAATGGTTTGATACAATCTAATAGAAAAGACTTCTTTAGTAATGTAATGCTTGTATGTAAGGAAATGTTGAATAGTTTGATACAGTCTAATAGAAAAGACTCCTTTAGTAATGTAATGCTTGTATGTAAAGAAATGTTGAATAGTTTGACTCTTTCAGTATTGTACTCTCAGGTTCCGAATAA
>JAUBWS010093632.1:0-11340 GCA_032270445.1 Darlingtonia californica | reverse complement strand
GGGTTTTTCGATTTTCCTCTTTCTTACAGAGCTTGCATTCTTTTCATCATTTTCTGTGAGCTTTGGGCACTCTTTATTATCACTTTCCACCTTGTTGCTACTTTCAGTTCCTTTTTCGACTTCGTCGATGTGTTGAAATATTGGATACGTACTATGCAGGTCGTCGAGTGCGGGAAACAATTTGAATCCCAAGGGAAGAAGCTCTCCGTTGAACTCCGGAAGTTTTAGGTACATCTGCTCTGGTTTCAACGAATTAGTAGAATCTTTCAATTCTTTCATCGTCAGTTGAAAACTCTCATCTTCCGAGGAGATTAATACGTTCATTGTTTGGGTAGCTGCATTTACTGTCCGCGGTTGCAAATCTGTGACTTGAATTGTATCTGAATAGCTCGTGTGATTACTTTCAGATCTGTCTTCGATTGGTAAAGATTGCTTTCTGATTCCATACACAAAAACATTTGGTACACGTGGAGCATTCTTGGTCCGCTCGAGAAACTCTGACATGTCTGAAAAATCCCTGATAGACAACTCATTTTGCTCTTGCGATAAACGTGTATGATTCTGGAAGAGTGATGACGAGGAAAGATCAGTTGACACCATTGAACTTGTAGCAGGATTGGTTAATGGATCATGGGAATTTGTTGGATCATGTATAGTTTGAATTGAAGATAATAAAGGGCGTTGGGATAGTGATCTATTTACAGGTAAAGGATGAATAGTTGAGAACGAGGAAAAACGAGCTGAATTGCTAGCATAGACGGGAGTAAAAGTACCTTTAGCTTCAGTTGGACTATGGGTAATTGGATTTGAAGGTATTTGAGTATGCTTGGCTGATTCTGAAACTTCACTTGGAGATGGCACATCCTTTCCTGGCAGATATAGAAATGGGATTTCGGTGTACTTAGGTTCCTCGGGGGTTGTTGGCCAGTTTGATGAATCAACCAGGTTGACAGAGGGTTTGATTGAAGAGAATTTAGTCGATACCTTTAAATTTGTAGCAGATACGTTGGTCAAAATAGTTTTAGGGTCTGTTGAATTCTGTGTAGACGGAAAGGAAGGTCCTCCGAGGAGTATTGATCCCGAAACTTGAGTTGAGATATCTTTTTTTGGCTGATGTGTCGGATAGACCAATGCCCGTTCAGTGATGTTGTTTTTCTCTTCATTTTTAGCATGAAGGTGATCATAATTCTGTTCTACTTTCACAACATCAAATTCTGGTACGAAGCTATATTTCAAATCATCTACAAAAGTATTTTGACTAATCACAATGTTTTTTGTCTTCTTGACTTTTCCATAACAACCAAAGCAGCTAAATAATAATGCTAATACTCTTCTCATTCTACTTTTGTGATTTCGTTTATCATGCTCTGGTATGGTCTCATAGTCATGTTCATCAAAACATGGCTCCCCTTCAAGCAAGTTGTGTTTTTTAAAATACGGTTCGTCTGCTCTATGTATGAGATTATTTCTATGGTCGGTCAGTTTGTCACGTTCGACAATCATCAATTCGTCTGCTCTATGTATGAGATCATTTTTATGGTCGGTCAGTTTGTAACTTTCGGCCATCATCAAAGAATTCTGCTGTACCTTCTTTTTCCGCCTTAAGCTCCAACCCATGATGTTTCTACTCACTTGTAACACCAGCTATATCCAGCTCTTTGCACTAACAACAATCACATAACAAACCTTTACCGTCATAGGAGAAAAGGTTTTTCCCCATTAGACCAAATTACTCGTTTTGTTAATTACAAAAATAATTTTGCTGATCAATTGATTAATTGTTTATTATTTGTAATAGGTTGCCAATCAAGTTCTGATGTTGATAAACAGACGGTTGTTAAACATAATGCTAAATCATACACCTTAATTAATATGATGAAATTACATGCAGCGGCAGCCACAAAGCTTTTTATCACCGAGAGAAAAAAAGGTAATATATAAGAAGATAAAGATAAATGGGAGAAATCGTGCAAAAACCCACGTGGAGGAGTGTTTTCTATGACTAATTTTATACTCTGGGTTGGATAAGGAACATTGAAATTGTTTTAGGCTGCAGACTGCCGAAATATTTATTTACATCAGTAATAGTTGGATTGGAAATATCTTCAACAAGTCACAAATTTGTAGATCAAACTAAATATCATATTCTACACTCCAAAAGGAATTCATGCTTCATAAACGTATTACTTTCATGCTATAAAGCCGTAAGAAAATAATTGTTATTTGTGTTGATAATTTGCATGAAAACAAAATAGACCAAAAATTGACCTCAGACACAAAATAGTGAGATTGAATTGCACACTATTTTGATTGAATTTCTTTATAGCAAACTGAACTTATCAAAAAAAGAAAAACTTATTGTAATTCCAGTTTTTGTAGGAGTTTTTTACAGTTAAACCTTGAATCTCAAAAACTTAATAGTAATAATGAAAATTCACCAGTCGTCCGGTTTACAGAGAAGAGTAATTTTTGTTATTGTGTGATATTTGTCGGTGTGGTAGGTGAGCTATAGATTATGTTGCCAGATAGTAGTTTCGGCAAAAAATATAACCCGCCAGTTAAAGCAAAGACCGTTCTAGAATTAATGGTCGTTGTAAACAGCCGATGCGATCCAAAAATTGAAGTACTGATAGCCCAGCGGGCAAAATTAGTAAAAACCCAATGTGAAGGAGTGTTTTTCTATTTAAACGGCATGCAGTCCTGCGTACTGTTTAAATAGAAAACATACATAAGATACTTAATACTAAAAAATACAACCATACTTGTTTTCTTCAATCCACGTTTCTTCAGTGTCTTTGCTAGGATGGTCTTCATTTTAATATCCATTCGATCAACTCGCACAAGTGAATACTGGTTATTTTGTAGATATCTAAAAAAGAAGGGTCATCCTTAATTATCTCTAAAAAACTAGTTTGGATCGTTTATCGAAGATTTAATTACTTAATTGATAATTTACATGTCCATGTCAGTTAGTGAAAAAAGAAGATAGGACTCAAAATTCATGAAATTAGTTCATTCATCATCAAGACATTTTCTGTATGCAATTTTTTCTTGAGCGTTTTTTTGATATCATTCAAACTGCTTCTTAAGAACACACGACGACTAATTTTAGTCTAGTTACTAAGACACGCGATAGTTCGAAGAATCTTCAGTCAGAGAAGAAACTTACATTTTTACTGGTACGTTTTTCTGACTTCTTGTTTGTTTATATTTCTAAATGTAGATACAATTTCTAAATATTATAAATAGCAAGCTTAATTTTATAATTTCCGATTTTACATGCATACCCTCAAAGGATATAAGCATCAGAAAATGAAATCAATTTATATTTTGAATCGAAATACAGTGTACAGGCACTATTTTAAAAAATAAAGGCAGCGTCCGTTAACAGAAAAAATGGCATTTTCAGAAGTAAAAAGGGCACTTATAACCAAGCAGAACCCCTACGTAGGTGCCAGTTTAAGAGTTTTACATAAAATGAACTTTCTATTTGAGAAAAGTAAGAGGGGCAGCGACCGAAAGTCGGACGCACTTTTCTTCTAAAAGAGGGTCTGTTGTACTTTTGCTTAAGAAATTATTTTACACGGACACAAGACAAGGATCATATAGAAAAAGTGGGTGAATCAAAAGACTAGATTTCATATCCATTGTTGAATCGAAAAAAGAATAAATAGCAAACCATGTATAACTTACCTCGTCTACAGCTAGAAAATGAAAACCAAATTTAGAAATCACTTCTTTTTCATCCAGCACTATAACAAATAAATCATTTGCATGTCATGTATGAAATCTTCTTACCCAAAACCCATAATATTAAATTTTGAGAATTACTCTATTAGATTGCAACTTCATCAATGCACAGTACCATCATCTAGAATCACATTGATCATAGTAGACTTACTTGAGAACTCGGTGTCCACGCTTCCATCGTCGTCAGCTATCCACACTGCATATCTATTTATATCACTCTAAAAAAAGAGCGACCATGAAGTTTTTATTAAGAAGTTAGTTATATGCTCTCCAAGTTACCGTAATGGATCCTATACCCTAGTATAGAATCACAGCGCTTACCAGACACTGCTGATCCTGAGCTCGCGACACACAGAACCATGATGCATAGCAGAGTCACTCGAACTACACGGAGACCATTCACCGGAGTGTATTCTCGCAGGTGTAGAACCTCATGAGATCCTCTGCGCACCGCAATGTCTAGTTTAACTTCTCATACTCTATCCCAGATATGCCGAGTGCTTGGCAGGGAAGCAGTATGTACCACTTTTAAATTCTTTGGTAAGACCCGGCAAAGATTTGAACCCACGATCACCGTACGCAAAGCGAGCACTCTACCTTCAGGCTAAACGAAGTTTTTATTAATGACTTATTTTCCGTCAGTTGAGTATCACCAGGAAAAAAAGGTAAACATAAAGACTAAAAAGGACTGACTGCTATCTTATGTAACAAATAGTTCGTAAGGTGCACAAAAACTCTAAAAAAAGAAATTTCGAAACTGACATTTGATCAAAACATATTGAACCTATCTTAAGTGGAATTTAAATTAGATTTTACTATGAAAAATAAATGCTGGATCTTACATTGATTTTATTTTCTTTGCCTTCAAGGCACGCTTTGTAGAGAACCAATCCTTTAACATCATTCACTGTTGCAGTATCTAAGAAAAACCATAAAAAGTGATACACAAACCTCTCAAAATAGTTGGAAGAAAACATAATGAATGTAATTTAAAAATTTTGTTCGTAATCACAATTTGAAAAGAAATTAAGCTGGATTGAAAAGGAGGAAAGGAAAATCTCCGAACTAGAAGGAACTCGAACCCATAAATAGCCTTTCTAATGCTATTGTTCAACTGAGCTACGGCTGATCCGTTGATCCTACGGCTAATCCATGTCTTTTATGTAACTATTTTGGGGAGGATAATGCCCTTTCCCTATTGAAATCTCGTAAAAAAAAACGCACTTCAATTCCTTTAAGAGCATTGATAGTATAAAGTAAGGTTGTTTTACCTATGATTGTAGCACATATCAAAAAGCCTCGCTCATCCTATAATCAAAAGATCAAATCGAATATATTTTCCACAATCAATTTTCAATGAATTGATACAATTGTATAGCAATATACCATATAGTATATATTGTATAGCATATATAGGTCAAAAATTTGAGTATTTATAATATACTCACATAATGATATATAATAGATAATAACCTGGGGGAGGGTTGGAATATCCGGGGAGTTAAGAAACCCTGAAAGTGGTGTCTTAATGCTTATGCTTATTGTGACTAAGGTACATGCCGTTTATATATCCAACTTCCTATTGAAGCAAAATTATTGATCAAGAAAATAACAAAGGAAAATTACAATGCTTATAGCTTTTAATCATGGCTATAAAGACTTTATTTATTGAAAAATTAAAGCGTTAGAGCACCCATTTTTAGCCAATCTAGAGTGCTTTAAATGAAAAATTTCCTCTGGCGCTTCAGCCCCAACCGTTGTTAGATGAGCCCCAACCATTGTTAGATGACCCCCAACCATTGTTAGATGACCCCCCTTCAAACACAATTTTAGTGTTTGCTACGGCCCTGTAAGAAAAATCTCAACATTTACATTCAGCTGCACATATAACTTACATGAGAAGGCAGAAAAGGTAAAAAGAAATGTATAGTTTTTGTTGAACACGTCTCTTCTAGTCCCTAAAATCAAATAGAGAACACTATATCTACAACTATTCACATAATATGACCCCTTCTTTACCGATGTTATTTGACAAAAAACAAAAAACAAAAAAAACAGAAATCTCGAGATTCGTGTAATTGAACATAAATCTATTTCTAAACATGTAATATTTGAATAATAATCCAATTAGCAGCTTCTTTGTTGGTCAGTTGAAATATGGAAATACTAACCTCCCCATCGAATTTTGCATATTCAAGATACGGATTACTAGGTTGAAACATTGCATCTTCCAGAAGTTGGCTTAATTGTGATGTCTGATTATTTTTAGACGATTCATATGCTTCACTTGGTAAAGATTCGAACATTTCTTCTTTTAAAGAAACTAAAAGTAGAAATGTGACTAACCAAATTAAGTTTTGTAGATCAAATTTTTCACGCACAAAAAACAAATACATTTTCCATTATTTTCAACAACAATATACACCTGATGATAGTTAAAATATTGCGAGTATTTCGAATTTTGAGAAAAGTGGAAGTTCGCGATGGCCAAAATGATAAAATATAATTTGAGAAATGGCACTGTAAGTTAGAATAAATATACTGTATAAATGATCATATGTATTATTCTTTGCGAAGGCAATTTGATGTATTGTCGTACAGGTCAGACCTAACCTTATTTGTGACAAACGAAAAAAACGAAATGAAAAAATCATTTTACTATTGCCTTCATTTTTGTATACAGCCACTTTATTTAAAAGTTCTGCTTGTTTTTTTGGTTGGTCTCTCAAAAACGTTATTGGTTTTCACTATGAACCTAAACTCAAATCCAAAAAACTGAGATTTAAAAAAAGACAAAGAAAATCTTATCGATTCACCAAAAAAATTACATTTAATTTGGCTCATTAACAGCAAAAATTCAGAACATGTGTTTTATTAAACAAAAAGTAATTTGAAAATAAATAAAAATTACCAGACATGGCTTCCAGCTTGTCACTCCAATGTATACTTTTGCACTGGTGCTCTGGTCTAAAAACATGACAGAAAGTTTGAAAGGTTTCTTCCACAAAACAAGTGAAAAGCACCTTAAAATGAATGACCTAATCAAACTTATGTCGGAGACAAAAGGGGGAAGACTTACTTTTTACGGTATTTATCTTTTAAGTGTGGTTTAGGTGTTCTTCCCATAACGCCAGGACTAACTGCTATATCAAATGATTGAGAATAATCTGGATAGTCACTTCTAAAAAGATAATTCACAAGATTCACAAGATAGCGTACTCCTACTCAGTCTACGTAAGTCTGACATTGAATATATAATTTGAAATTGTCAAGAATATACAAATAGAAAGACAAAAGGAATTAAATAAAAAGCAAAGAATACCCTTCATCTATATTGAACATTCCACCAATTTTCTTCCTCTGCTTTGAACGGAAGATATCGGGCTCCTCCTGGACGATAACCATTTCACACATACCTTAAACATAAGAAAATCTATTTAAAACCAAGACTTGGATCAAATTTTGAGAATGAAAGTTCTGACAAAATTTTCTCAATACAGAGCCACAACAAGATCCCATTGAAGCCATTAGTACAAATGGAAAATTTTTATAAAAATAAATTGAGAGTTCCACAAAATGGCTACAAGTAGCTCTCCTAGGCCATTCTTAGGGATTAAATGTCAGTTGAAAATGTGGCGATTGCACAGGGTAGGCTTCGGTGAGCTAATTAGGTTATTTTTGATTTATTTGGCAAGATTTTAAAAACAAATTTTTTCAATAATGTTATTATTAATTAGAAAATAATGTACTTGAAAAACAGGTAAAATTCATATACAATAGGTATGGAAAACCTCACCTAGGATTGCAAAGCTACTATATGGAATATTATCATAAACAAATAAGTTGTAAGATAACCTTTTAATTTGAACACATGCAACAAACACTGCAGATATTTCAATATAATTGGTGATATTATGTCACCAGTCCAAACCATCATTAACCCTATATCGGTTAGGGGAAAGGGGGAAAATGACCCCCACCCACTGTAAAGAATAATTTTTATGTAAGCAACTTTTATTTTTACACATTCTGTGAAAATTTCAGGTGAATTGAACCACTAGAACAGAAATAGTAGATTTGAGTCACTTGGGATCATTGCATATATAATACTTTTCAGACTAACATATTGAAAATTTGTTTTTATCATACTTTATCTGTATATAAGTTTTGGGATAAACTACCAAACTACCAGAATATGTAATTCACAAAAATGCCAAATGCTGATTTCAGCACATAATTTCGTGCTTTTTCAGTGCCCAACTGTTATACTTTTAAGAACTAAAATTTATTATCTTTCATTTGAGGGGTTATTTAACTAATTTGAAGCTTTTGTTAAAAAGTTACAGTTTATAGAAGAAAGGGCGATTTCCAGATAAAAATCACCAAATCAGTGAAAAAAGTGCTGACATCATCAAAAATAATCTGACAATTTTAAATTTGTTTTACATTTTCTAAAACTAGAGTATATAGAAGATTTGTGCCAAAAATCATGCAGTTTACATTATCCTTTTAAAAGTTAATGTGGGTGTATTTTTACCCCCCCCCCCCCATTCAACCTTTTACCGTCCATCAAAAAGCCCTGCCTAAAAATTGTTAAAAAACTGAATTAACAAAAACTTTTCCCACCATTATTTTCATATGATATTCCCTGATTATGTATGGGTTATGTTTGGATTTAATTTTGCTGAACCCTGAGGCTGATCCTGAAGGACATTGACTGCTTAATGTTTTGGAAATACATATGGTTTAGATGTTTTACTAAGATCCTAGTTGCGTTAACATAGTTCACACCAGAAAATTTAGTGAAAGACGTTCTTACAATTACAAAATAATTTTTTTTTACTTTTTATTATTTCACTGAATTAATTTTCTTCTCTTTTTATCAAAAATGCTTCATATAAAAAAGAATGGTGTGTAATCAAAAACTTAACTTTTGAATACTCAAAGAGAATCCAACATTTTCTTTGTGTATATATATATATATTAAATTTTGTGTTTTAACAGTTTTTTTGAACGATGCAATTATTTACCAAGGAAAACCTTTGACGTTCTTCATGAACTGCTATCAGTGAGGGTCCTGCCTTCTCGAAAACACCTCATCGCCTCATGGCATCATGTTGAATTAATAGTAATTGTTTATTAGCGAATCTCCCAGTTATCCGAAGTATTTTGTATGAGTCTGAGGGGACCGAAACTAGCAGTTCCACTTAGAGAATGCTGTTATAGTGATTTATATGAAGTCTCACTTATCCAGGGTCCCACTGATATACCAAGGGATATCGCTATAGCATTCGAAAATCAATAAATCCTAAATAGATGAGAATCTCAAGTAACTTGGCAAATTTCACTACTGAAAGCCTCAGTCAGAGGCTGACTGAGTCAAACTTGGGTCTTCAATTAACTTGCCCAGAGTCCTAACCACTCAGCCACGACTCCACAAAGAAAGCTTTTCAGAATCTGTTAATAAATTTCAGAAAACCGCAAAACTATTGATCCAAAAATGAAGCCTGAAAGTTTTGCATGAGAGGAAAATATAGGAAAATAGTAAAAGATTCGCATGAAAATAAAAAAATTATTAAATCACTGCAAACATGAATATTTTGAAAATGGGGGAATTAAATCTGTGTGAGCTTTAATACACATTTCAGGTATATACTGGCATATAGAGATTTTCAATCTTATGATAAGAGTCTCCCTCACAATGTAGGTTTAAAAAAATTAGTTAGTTGAGTTAACTTTCAAAATTTTGAGAAGAACTTTGCTGGACTTTCAGCTCTTAATACGTTTTTAGAAGCAATCAAATTTTTATTACCTGTATCATCACTTGTCACACAAGAATGACGGATATGATTGATGAGCATTTGAGGATTATCCCAGAAGGTCATTTTGATATTTTAAATTCTATATCTGAAAATAAGTTTTAATTGAGAATTATTTATCATAATAAGCAAATTAAAAAAGCAGCTAGATACAAAGCCTTCTGGGAAACACCAGACAGAGCCAAATGTTATGCATGTCATCATCTTGCAGCCTACACAATACAGATTTTTGTCCAGTCTTTAGATGATTTTCACAGAAGAAATAGACAAAACACAATCAAAATGCATATGAAAAATAAATTCAAAAGCAACATTTCGAGAAATTAAACCCTTGATAAAAATTTATCCACGAGCATTATCACATGGTTTCTACGAGCTATGCGCAATGTTATTGTTTTCAACCCTTAATTGAATTATAATAAACACAGACATCAGGGTTCAAAGTATATATATATATTCTTGTATCGCAAATTGTATTAGCTTAATGAAAGAATGCTGCAGGCAAAAAGATTTTCATGGCACTGTAATCATTCAAATATCCATACACAGAAATATAACAACTGACCTTCAATACATAATAGCGGGATCTCAGGTACCAAACTAGCTCATTGTATAAAAGAAATCAAACAAATCATGTACTTTCGTATTTGTTTTTTTAATCAGGCATACTATGTGATATCTAACACATGTGAATATTTTTCCTTCATATCTTAGGTGAAAGTTTACTGTCACCCACTCCCATACCTTGAACAATCCACATGAAAAAATTAATTTAACTATTTTTCAAGAAACAGAAAACATTTCCTGACAGACAACACTCCATTTTAATGCCAATTACACTAATAAGGCTCATATGTAATGCTCATTTAATCATTCAAGTTGTTACTTCTTTGTTCTTTGTTTTGCCTTTGAATTTTTTGGCCTGTTCATGGCCCAGTACATTTTGTGGCATGCATGTGAAATTTAACCAATCAACCAAAAAGTATTTGGCCTTTCATTTCACAGCACTCTCTGCTCTGCTATATGGTTGAACTAATATAGAAGCGTTGAACCTGTAGAGAGCTGAAAAACTACAAATTAACTTCCTCCTCCAATATAAATTTACTTGCAAAATCTGTACAAATTGTTGTCAAAATTTTAGAAACTAGGACATCAAAATTACAAAAGAACAAAGATACGAAAGGAAGAAATACTTACAACATGCGACTATAGCAAGCAAGAACAAGCAAATGATGGCAGTGGCAATAAAAAGGAAAAATGTGTATGAGGAAAGAAGGAAAGAAACACTCCGAGAAACACTCTGTGTGTGCATTAATGACCAAAATAGATTCATCATTCAGTCAGAGATAGAGAGGGGATGGTTGAGATCCTTCGACATTATTCACCCTCAACAATGTTGACAATTTTGGAGCAAATTTAAACAGTGGGATCTATTGTAAAAAATGAATACAAAAGAGAACATATCCACACAAATATCCAGTATAAACATGACGCTGAAACCAGGCACCAGATTGACTGAAAGTAAACAACAAAATCTAATGCTGATTTTAAATTATGGAAATTCCATCGTGTAAATAGGGTGTTAGTGTATTCGTTCCGGGATTTTTTTCGAACAAGACGGGAACGTACGGTGGCCCACAATTGTCACGGCGCAAACGAAAACCCCACGGCGCAAACGAATTAACTCACGGCGCAAACGAATTAACTCACGGCACAAAAGAAAAACCCACGGCGCAAACGAATTAACTCACGGCGCAAACGAATTAACTCA
>JAUBWS010093631.1:3928-24741 GCA_032270445.1 Darlingtonia californica | reverse complement strand
GTTTATCGAAGTGTATTCCCAAGAGCTTTACTGACTTTTGATTAGTTAGTTCAATCTCTCCTATTCTCATTTGTGCACTGATGTCTTGATAATATCGGTTGAAAATTATATATGGGAATTTATTCGGATTTGCTTTCATGCATTTCATTACCAATCCATGATAATTTTTAGTCCCTTTTCTAACGTTTAATTTAACCTGGTAATGCAATCTCCCGATGTAAAAATAGAATTATCATCGGCAGAATTGAAGATTTCTGTGACATATCAGAAATAAATCATTCATAAATATGTTAAATAGCAAAGGTCTGAGTACAGAATCCTGTTGAACGCCTTTAATTATCTTAAGAAGATCACTGAAACCAGAGTTTATTCGTGGAAAAATGCGCAATTCGCAATCTTTTCTCTCGCAATTCCCATAAAAAGAAACCAATTTCCTATTTTTTTTGCTTATTTTTTATTAAATTCCCCAAAAACACCGAAAAATGGCAACAAGCACTCTCATTTTTCTTTAATTTCATTATTTTAAGACAGACTGGCGGGTTCGCAATTTTAAATTCCGCAATTTCAAAACCGAATGACCGATTCGCAATCTTTAGTTCCGCAATTCGCGATGTTTTCGGCCATTGATTTGCAATCTTTATTTCCGCATTAATTTCTTCCCTTAAGGTATAATTATTTGAATATGTCAGATGATCAGGATGCTCTATAACTTTACCAACCATTTAGTATGCTTGACATTATTTTTGACATCTTTACCTTCGATTTTCTCACTCGTCTACATTACCTACGAGGAGAAGCAATTTTAAATGAATGGATACGAATGAAAAAATAGTTTTTATCTTAAAAAGACTCAGATTTCTACAAGTTCTTAAAATACTAAGATGGATGGCATGATATCTACACCAATTATATGGTATTCATGCATTGTTAAATATTGGAAAATCGTTTTTAACGAATGGAATTCTCGTCATGTAGAGAAATATCATTATTTTTGTTTTTAGTCTTTTGTTCGATAAAGTGATAGAGCTTCACTCTAAAAATTTTATTTATTAAAGTTTTGACAAAACTTCGGAAACAAAATCTCGCTTCACTTGAAAATGTGAAGTTAATTTACAGTGGTAGTGAATGACCTCAATTCAGTTGATGTTATTCGATTTCGATGTCCGTAAAAACATTGCAGCATTCGTCTTCTTACTGATGGCATCACATATAAGTAAATCAGAGGGTTGTAAAACGATTTTGACAAAACACACCCTGCTGCTACACTAGCAATGCTGTACTGCTTAACGGTTGGGCTCATTTGATATCGTACTGCATTGAACTGCCATATTGTAATGATGACAAAGTAGGGTGCATAACAAATGAAAAGCGTACACAACATTATGAATGCAACTTTACGGGCTCTCGTACTATTCGTTTTACGTTGGCTATTGTTTGCCGAGTTGACTTTTATCAGTTCTATTGAATTTTTGGTACTGCTGTTGCTGGACGGTATTGAAGTGTCCGTAGCACTATTAGATTTTGTCTTGCAATCTACATTTGTTTCCGACTGAATTCTCTTATGACACAATGTTTGGTCTCTTTCTTTCTTTTTCATGGTTGAAACCAAACATGTTATACGCGCATGTGTGTAAAATGAAACTGAGACTATTATAGGTATGAGGGCGGCCATGTACAAAATTGGTTGAAAACCCTTTTGTAAGAAACTTACAAAAACTATTGTAAATCCAAACAGAAAGACTGTAACACATGTTACGTGGTACAACCATTTGTTCACCATTAGCCAAGAGCCATATTTGTATGGAAAGAAAACAGCTATATATCGATCAATACTTGCCATGAATGTCAATATTGCTGCAACCCACGACAACAACTGAGCTGATGATATCATTGAAATGTAAAGAGGACAATGTTGGATTTGTTCAGACATAACCAAGCTATATTGAGCAATTGTTAGTGGCATACTGATAATTCCATTCAAGAAATCTGCAGATGATGTTGCAAGAAGTATGATGTTGGTTGGCATTTTTCGAAATCTTCGTCGTGAAAAAACAAACATTGCTGCCATGTTGAATATGATGGTTGGTATGACAACCAAGGATAACCAAATTATTACTGAGTAGTTGGTTAAGGCTTGAGTACCTGTTAGCTTATATTTGAATTGAACAGTAAAGCAAGTAAGATGGAAAACGGATCCGTTATTTCGTAGCATCATCCGTTTGCAAGCCGAATGTTTCACCAGGTTCAACAAGATATTGAAAAACAATTAATTTTTAAAGAAAGTAAAATCCCAATTCAGGTCAGGTCAAATTATATAATATATAAAGAAATGTAGAAGAAGAAATAAATAAACAATCAAAACAAAATAAATAGCAAATCTAATAAAAACTGAATAAGGAACAATAATAATTTTTCCTAAAGTGGAGTAATATCGATTGAAAATTTTTTCTTTAGAAAAATTTATTTCATTAGAAATGTCGAAATTTGAAAGTTGTTGTTGTATTATATAGGCCTTATTGCTTAAATGCGAAATCCTGTCCATAGACAGATTTTTAAGAAGAACACAAAAACTATTGATACCAAATTTACGTAAATTACGTGATTTTTCTTGAATACCGTGAAAATAATGATCAAACTAAGGATAAGAAATATTTTGTATTTGACATTTGAAATGAAATCGGCAAATAAAATTTCGTTACACTTTCGTTTATACCAAATTTGTTTTCGTTAAAAAAATGGGTTTATCATGAAACTTGCACAATATGTTCTTCATGGCAAAATAAAGATGCTTGCCTAAGCCAAACTAATTCTAAAATTATATGTTATCAATTTTAGTGCGCTGTGCTGCCCAAGAAATGATTTTCATGCGAATTGATTATTAGCTATAAAATCTATTCTTTTTCTGAAAATTTCAACAAATTTGAACAATTCTTCATTAAATGTTTAAACATTGCTCCTTAAAATTTGACACCAAACGGCTATTTTACTTTTGAAATTTTGCTGTCAGCGTCAGCAAATGATTCTGCAGGTCCGTACCGCGCAATTTTTGAAGGGGATCGTTTCGTAGAAAAAAGAAGACATCAACTGTGGCCAGGCGTGTGACAGTAAGTATTCTTAGGTGGGTCCTTGCCCTCTATCTTCCACCTGGCTATAGATACCGTGCAAGACCCATTCTCCTGCCCCTTATCACCATCTCCTGATTTGGGGTCCCAAACAATAAATAAAGTGTGGATTTTTTTATCGTTATGGATTTCTTATCTGAAACTTTTATGTGAAAATGACGTTTGTGTAAAAGTGTTGGGGCCTGAGGAAACACATTCCAGTCTGTTATACACCTGGCTGTGGCAAAAAATTATTCATGATTTTTGATAGAGAAGCAGTATTTGAACTGATATGCAAAATCTTTCTCAGAAAAGAAATTAAAACTTTTCGTAAACTTTAAAACCTTTTTTTCAGTTCCTTTTATTTTGAAGACCGGTCAATAGAAATTCCGGCTTTCATGAATTTTTTCGGCTTTCATAATTTCAAAACAAATCTTTATTTAACGAGCAAAGATGAAAAATTGAAAAAAGGGGAAAAATATTCATATCGACTCAAAGGAAGTTCTAAGTTTGAAAACACCTAAGAAAGGCCTTTCTAAAATTTTCTGAGCACTTCTTAGCTTATTCGACGCTACCTTACATTTTCAAAGTACCATTGTTGGAATCTATTACCCTCTATTACTCATCACAATTCAAGCCTCCTTTTTTCCTCCCCTTTTTTTAAAGATACCCTCTCCAGTATTTTTTTAATAAGTAAAATTTTACCTATTATGAATTTCTTATAAAAAATACTTTTAAGTAAGGTTCTCACACACGTGACTTGCAACTACTTGCAGAACTTTGAACAATTTGAAAAAATTCTGAATTGTACTAATATATGAAAACGTGCCATACTTAAAAGATCTTTTGTAAACTTGAAACTCCCTATCTAAAAATTTATTACCCCTTCTAAGAATCCACCCTTTGATAAGGATCTTTCAAAGCCCTAATTCTTTAGAAATTTAGTGGTATGAAAAAACGAGTTGAAATCACAAAAGTACAAATGTTGAGTGTCACAACAAAAAAAAGTGGTTAAAACGAGACTTTTCTAGCTTTTCAATAGAATTTTTTCAGTTTGTATAGAAAATGAAAAAAAATTCTTACAAACTAAACATTAATCTTTATTTCATAGGATGGTTTTTGAGTAATCCTTATCTTTTTAATATATGCATCATCTTTTATTTAAAAGCTTCAATTAGTCTTGAAAAATATTGTTTTAAATCCGTGTGGAATTGAAAGTGACTTCTTTTTAATTTTTAACCAATGTCTCCTTTTCAGTTTTTTGCCTAGTAACTCTAAAAATACTTCCTAAAGAAAACTTTAAATTTAAGTAAAAAAATATTACAGCTGAAAGATCTTTATTTGAATTTATAATTAATTTGTAATTTGTATTTTAACATAATCCTACGGTATTTATTTTGGACGTTTTGTTTCGAAAATTTGAAAGGCGCGTGTACTTAATAAAGGTGGTATCATATGACGTCAGATCGAAAACAAAAATAGAGAATTGAAAAATATAAAGTGAAAGTAAAAGATAAGATCAGATAAAGAAAAGATAAGATCAAAGTAAATTTATTTCTTTGAAAATAATGCAGTAGTTGATATCGTCTGCTTTATGCATTAACATTGCGTTACTGTAGTATAAGAGGTTTCTTATTCATAAAACGAACAAAGTATATACATCGAGTCACATTTTTGACGAATTTTAAAGATGTTAGCTCACAACAACTCTGTTTTCCATCTCAGATGTTTTACCGTTCAATACATTTATAAGCTGTCGGGACCACAAGTTCTTGTTTATTATGTTGGGATCGGCTTCCTGGTGCTTATTACCATGCCAACCATTATATTCAATGTTGCGGCGATGTTTGTTTTCTCAAGAAGAGATATGCAGAAAATGCCAACCAACATTCTCCTTCTTGCAACTTCAACTGCTGATTTCTTGAATGGAGCTGTTAGCATGCCACTTTTGATTATACAGCTTTGTTTGGTAGTATTCGGTCAAATTCAACATTGTCCTCTTTACATTTCAATGTTATCATCAGCTCAGTCGTTGTCATGGGTTGCAGCAATATTGACATTCATAGCAAGTATTGATCGATATATAGCTGTTTTCTTTCCATATAAATATGGCTCTTGGTTCATGGTAAACAAATGGTTGTATTATTCATCGATCAGTATAATCTATCTTTTCGCAATCATCATGGTGTCTACCAGTTATTTACAGAATGGATTTCATCCAGTCTTGTACATGTCCGCAGCTATCCCATTTGTAATCGGAATTTCTTTCTACACGCATCTTCGACTGATGTGCCAGGTTTCAAAGGTAAATGCAAAGATTAAAAAGCAATCGAGAATTTCAAACACCAAAACAACTGCTACAATTCAGGGTCAAGAAAATATCGGTATGAGCGAAGTAGAAACAGTAGAAAGCAGGGTGATCTCAAAAGAAACAACTTTCAACAAAGAAGATAGAGAACTTAAACAAATGGAACATTGTGACCAGAAGAAGAATAGAACAAGTATTTTTTCAATAAGAATTTACAACAAGGACAGTCAAACTTCGACCACAAGTACTAGAATCGTTCAAAATGATGAACACAGCAAAGTCAACAGAAAATCACATAGAGTTGCCTTTTTAATGTTATGCACACTGCTCATATCGTATGCTCCTTATTTTGTCATAGTAGCAATTTGGCAGACACGGTGGGTAAGACTTCAAAAATTTCCAACCATCGAACAATATACTATTGCAAGTATCACAGGGATTCTTGTGCTAACGAAGTCCTGTGTGAATCCTTTTATCTATTTGTATTTCATGCCTTCCGTGAGAAGGAGAATATTGAGGTTTATTATATGCAATCCCAAATAGAATATTCATCATTAGTTTTAGAGCTAGAAATTGATAGTAGAAATTCGACCAAAAGTTGTAAATACTAACAATAATCACGAAAAAAATTGCACAAAAAATTCACATTCTCCTTTCTTCGTGTTTTTTGCGGTCTAAGAAATTCTTCCCCTGCATAAAAGGCTTGTTGGGAAGTGACATGAACGATTAAACTTGTAATTTGCCCATGGAATGACTGACTGCGTCAAAATATTTTGTGACTAATTTCAGAAGGTAGAAAAGTTTAAAATGTTTCATTTATAAGTGATGGGAATTTGGATATCAAATAAGATTAATAAAAAAAGTGAACGTGAAAATAGTTTTTCCTTCTTTTTGTACTTACCATTATTTTGCTATCAAATTCACCTTGTGGTGATAGTATCTTAAACGTTTTGTGTTTTTTTATCGGAAAAAATAAAATTTGTAACTCTTTTAGGATGGTGCAAAGAAAAAAAATATTATTTTCATTATAAATTTTGCTCAAATTTGACTTTAGATCAACTCCCATATTAAACTGAGTCAAAAAATTAAATTGGGCTGAAGTTTAAAGACTGTATCTGTTGTAATGCAATTCAATGCAATCTAATGCAACGTAATGTAATTCGATGCAAAACCATACAATACCACAGCATAAGATGCATGGCAATAAAATGCGATTTGATTCAATATAATGCAATACTATACCAAGCTCATATTAAATGTTTAGGAGGGAAATACCGGATTGACCTACATGACGGAGGTCAATATTCGGAGGTATTGCTCAACCTAAACATCCTTCAATAGTGAAAACAAATGAATAGCCGTAATACCTACTCCATCTATCTCGTAGCAGTAAAATTGTAGACATTAGAGAGACAAAACGATATGGATGAAAATATTTAATTATGAAGAAGAAGAAGACATAATTCACAATATGAATATAACGGAAATCTGCCCCAAAAAATTCATGCACAGGTTTTATTATCCGTCTCATTCATGGATCAGGCTATTTTGAAGATTAAATCACACGCGGTTTCCTTGTTAGGAGCATCCGATGGTATGAAATACCGTTATCCCGTTCAAAAATATTGACAAATACCGATACCGTTGATGTATTGCAATGAACAATCTTAACCAAAACACTTTCTATATTGATGTTCCTTCCGAGCGAGGTTTAAACAGCCAGTGATAAGCATTAATAGTGAAATTTAGGAAGTTAATACAGGATAATTTTCTTATTTTTCGAACTTGGTATACGAAGTTGAACCATAGGATCTTGTTCAGATTTATTCTAATTTTGTGAAAACCAAGAACAATTTAAACTTCTAAACTTTAATATAAATGTGTGAAAAGGCTAAAAGCAAATTCTTATAGCTGAGGTAATAATTTACAAAACGTTACCACTACTGTAACGCTAAGCTGTTCTCGCAAACTAAACTTTAAGCTTTTAAGCCTAAATCATATTTTTTGTGAGTTTAATGCAAACCACGTAGCTCAATCGGTTTTTTTCGTTTAGGGACCAAGACCGAGTCATTGTATCGTTTGGTAAACAAACGTAGGACACCCCACCATGGTATGGGCCAATGCGCCGGAGAACCTTTTGAAGGTTGGCTAAAAACGCATCTTTTGTATTTTATAGGCAATTCGCTCTCTTAGCATAACATTACAAAATGGGTCACAACATGTGTTGAACGTACCGACGTAACGTCTATAGGCATATGAAGGCTGAGATCTAAGTCTGAATATTTAGCAATCTCGGGATTTAAAAGGTTTTGGAAGGAACTGAATATACCAAATGAAAGTAAGCCTATTTAATCCTAGGGCCAGTGTATATCTAGATGATTCAATTGAGTTTCATAAATAAGCATAGTTGAGGCTGAGCTCCATATGCTTATTAGAAAACGTGTACCCTTAAATTTTCTTGTGCCTTCTGAAACTTCAAAATGCATGAAAATGCTTGATAACCGACTCAATAATAATATACTGTATATGTCAAGAACGAAGAAACAGATTTTTCGAATATGATAACTTAATCACCATTAAGGCGCACTTTACATTGGACCAGCCTCAATGTCCGGAGGACTAGTCTTTTTGGGAGGGGAATTGGTGTTTAGAGTCACCCAAAGGGCTACCATGGTTTGCCCTGACGGCAAAGATATTGTTACATTTTAGAGCTTCTAGATTGCTGGAAAATACATTGATTTGATAAGATGTATGGCAATAAACAACGATATGGTGGTATATTTTTCATATAATGATATCCCGTTGAAAATATATAGCGTTTTACTAACATATGCAAAATAACGGTACCGACAATAAGTCGCAAAATCGTTATCCCGTCAAAGATTTTTGCGAATCCCGGAATATCGTTCAAAAAATGGCTTTATCTCGTATCCCCTCTTTACCTTAAACACATACGGTGCATGCAATCTCAAAGAAAAATTTTATAATTATTTGATCAAATCATTAGATTTTGAATAAAAGAAATACTCTTTCATGTGTGCTTACAATATTTCTATTTACCAGCAGTTTGATCCATTTCCACTACGTTCTTCCTATTCGCATTTATAGATCTTTTTCTGAAAGGATTACAGTTTTCCAAGATTCTTTTCAACTCTTTTAAACTAGTTGGTTGAAAGGTTATGTATATGATGGCATCACTGCACAAACTAATTCCATACGAAGTTTATCTCACGATTCACGCGCAATCTTAAATTCTAGTTTTGTAGCGTTTTACTGCTTTGTTTATTTTGAAGGCGTTTTCTTTGAATGACAAGTTTCAGGACATATGAATGAGTCACAAATGCGCAAACAATGAAAATATCTGTCAATGCAACAAACTAATATAAATTGATACGCTAGAGAAGTAAACATTGTTTTTGAAAAGTATCATACACGTGCATGTTATTACTATTGTCAAAAGAATAATACAAAACAAAACAATTTTAGTTTTCTTTGTTGACCATTTGTTGAGATATTGAACATTGAGATATATGACCAAAAATCTGTCAATTGTCATCATAACAATTATACCAATGTACCATGTAATACCACCAATTGCAAAAACGAACTTCAAATAAGTGTCAAATATACCGTTTTTTCCAAACACAAGACAGTGATAACAGTGATTGAAATGACCGTTTCTCTAATGCTCAAGTTGAGTAAATATAATCGTTGAGCTGAATCGAATGTTGGGTTAACTCGAACTTTGCTAAGTAAATAAATTCCGATACAATGCAATACAGCTGCGATGGTGAACACGGTAATAACTAATAATGATGTTTGCGTTTTTGTTACCTATCAAAAATATTCAGAATCGGGATATAGCTAATTAGGGAAATGTGCAGTGACATAAGCTCTATAGCTTGAATTTATGAAGCGAATAAAAGAAAATCGTATAGAAAGAACTATGAAAATTGAAAAATATCACACCGAACAGTGATCAGAATCTTATTATTCACACCATTTTCATCGGAAATTTTAGCTGCTATCATAATCAAAGATAGCTCTTGAAACCAAATTAATGATAATGGACATTGATAAGGCCTCAATAGAATTTTCAGAATAAGGAACGATCAATATCTCTCCATTAACTCGCGTAGTTGAAACTCTCGGCCTCGTGTTTGATGTTTATGTCTCTCCACCACGGGGAATCGTCAGATAATCTCAGGACCAAATCGCTAAGGTAGTCGGTACTGTCGCTTTGAAATGTGACTCAAAACATTCGGCTGCGTGTTTTAAAACATACGGCGGCTTATTTCAAATAGTGTTTTAAAGATTCGGCAAAACACTCGGCCGAATGTCAAAACACTTTTTTTTCCGAATGTTTGAAATAGATACAAATTGTCTAAATCAGCCACGGTACTCAATAAATATTCTCACATTTTTTCTTTTTTATTTATATTGTGTTTACGTATTTCATTTTTACCTACACATCGAGATAAATAGGAATAAAGCTATTATAAAAAATGGAGGAAATTGCAGAAATCAACAGAACATAAACAAAATGTGAATAGAATGGTGTAACATCTCCAGGGTGGAGATTTCAATTCCACATCTAAGTGTATCTTTTTCAATAGACTCCACCGCTTATGATTACCTCCATGCTTATGGTTTCCCCCATGATTCGGCAAGAACAATCACTGATATCGAACATTCATAGGACTTTACAGTCTTTCTTCGTGAAGTTTTATTGAGATTGAGGTGTCCCTTATGGTCCATAATTAAACATTGAACAAAATAGGTCTGGTGGATGAGCCTTACACACGACTTTTATATAAACATCCAACTTCGAGTAAGACTTCGCAAGCGTTTATAATTTTTCTGGAATTTTTCTGGAATTTTTCTGGAATCTTTCTAGAATTTTAGCTAAAACATGTTCTTAAATTGTTCTTAATCAAAGCCAAAACAGGTTGAAATCATTGAATTCAAAAGTTTTCTTAAAAAAATAGCGTTCAAGTGTTCTAAACAGGTTCTAAACATTTTGCTATATAAAGCCATACGTTCTTATATGGTTTGTTCTTATAAACAAAAAAGTGTAACAGCTATTAAAGATTTTATGATACTAAATCTTTATTTCAATTTCTTATCTTCGTTGAGAATAGACTTCGTCTAGTGATTTATCAGTAAGTTATTTAATTATCTTATCTTAATAAGAACATGTATATAGACACGTTTTTTTTTACTGTACCAAATTGTGACGTCATAAAGTCAAAAAATCACAAAATTTGGGATAAGTGGTGAACAAACAAGTAAATATTTGGAGTACTTTAGGATCAAATAATCAATGAGTAGTTTTGGTCAGATCTCACTCATATCATCTACTTAGATATTTTCAACGTTTATTATGTATTCCCATATGGTTAAAGTTTCATATTATACTTTGATGAGTAATTTTTGCATAAACTGGAGTGAGTTATGATCAAAATTGTCCGCAAAGAAAAATAAGCGACTCAACGCTCTAAAAAGGGCACAGTTTTAGCAAATACTTCACAATTTTGCATGCATGCAAAAGATGCTGTTTAAATCGCCCAAATCAAAAGTCGAAAAACTGGAGTGATTCAAAATCAAATAAATCATTTTTCAAACACTAGCAAACTGGTCCCCACTAGCAGTCGAAATGGTTATGACACGAAATGATATTTCCCTGAGACTGAATGAAAAATAATGGAACTTTGAGTTGCTTTGCAAAATATCTCAAAATCGGAGTGATTTTTTGATCAGATCACTTTTTAGCAAACGTGAAAAAAAACTTTTTGATACCAGATGGTCTGCCCTAACAGGTAATGTGGAAATTTGGTCCAAAACATCGCTTTTCAAGCAACCAAGTGAGAAGATTAAATGAATTTTGAATAAGAGAAGATTTTTTTGATCTTATTTTACTCCGGATTGAAATGGCTATAACTCAGCCTAAACATTTACTTGAAATCTCGGACAAAGAAAATCCGAAAATTTATTTAATATACTTTTAATTTATATTCCATTACATGAGATTTGTTGTACTCAAATAACCTTATTCTAGATTTTTTCTAAAGAATCAAAAATCGCCGATTTGGTACAGTCAAAAAAAAAATGTGTCCATATATGAATACATAACTTGCACTGATGAAATAAAGCACTTTGTAAAAAATTATCATATCGAATACCGTATATAGAACGAATTATTTCTGAATGACCTTCTCTGCACACAAAACGTTCTTCTTCTAGATGTAAAGCTCGTGTTTTGAGGCATTTTTCACGCTACTACTGAGAACCTGCACCACGATTGGTCAAAAATAATCTACTCCTGTGTGAAACAAGGCAGGAGTTGAAATAGTAATTCTGTCCTCAGGAAGGTAGGCTATCTTTGTGAAGGTCGGCTTGGTTTTCAACTTCTGACAAATAACACAGCTTTGAATAATTTACTTGCAAATAACCGTACCACCGATGATTCAGTACTCCTGTCTTAGGAGTGATAGCAGATGTTCCTTGCCAATATGATGCTGCTGATGATAATGCCTTCCCAAAACCTTTAGTCTTCCTCCAACTCGAAGCAATCCTTGACCATCTATGAATGTGTCTAGTTTATTGAATAAACCAGTCGACAGCTCACGTTTTCCTTCTTTGAGTACGTGATCTCACTTGGAAACGATTCATCTTGAATCAACTTGATCAATATAATTTTGCCAATGTTAGATGGTTTAATGGTAAGTAGCTTGTGGTTTCAGGTTTCTCAATTTTGATGAATACCATTACCCAAGCCATGACGCGAATTATCTTTCTCCATGACTTCGTTGAGCTATGAGTGATTAATACTTTTCAACTCGTTCCATATACTTACATTTGTTCACTTAACTATTGCATAGTTGACCCTTTGGCTTTGACTGTTTTTACTAAGTATTTTGTTGATAATAATTTTTTGAGTTCGGGCAAAGTTATTGCAAACTGCTAACTGGGAGACTTAAGACCGAATGAAGGAGCTTCATATTTCGATATTTTTCAGTGAACATCTTAACGAAGTTTCCAAAGAGGAGCTCTAACCCCTTGTTGATCCCCCTGTCATCAATGCATTTTGTAAGAATGAATTATACAGGGTGTACGGAAAAAAGTATACCCTCTTATTCACTCTCTACTATTATGTTAATCACTGTCTGTTATTCATCCATAAAGTACGTACACAGTAAAATCGCTAATTTTGGACCCCCCTCTCCCTTGTACGCAATAAAACAATAAAAATGACGTCATAAAACAAAGGTGTACGCATTGGACTTGACCCCCTTCCCCCTCAAATGCATACGTACTTTATGATGACCCCTTAGTAGAAAAGTTTTGTACAGTGTGTCCTAGAAAAATTCGGCCAGTGTTTTGCATCAGCTATAACTTTTTATTAGTTAATCATATCATGATCTAATTCAAGTTTTTCAAAAATGTAAGTTAGGGCATTTTACCATGAAAACATCCAATTATGTTTTTAATGGTTAGTGTAATCCAGCGTGGTAATGAATTATACTTGATCAATTTTTTGAATCACCAAAACGAAAGGTACAGGGTGCAATTTCTGATATGAAAATAAAACTACGGGAACAGAAAGTTATCAGCAGAGAGAAAAGTTTAAATTTATTTTTCATATTTCTATCAATTGTATAGTGTTTAGTTTCCATCATTTGATATACATTTCTACAGAATTGTGTGTATTTACAGGTCTTGTTCTGAGAAAATTCCACTTTCTCAAAACTTTTTTCAGCTCTTCTAAAACACTTGGTTGAAAGATTATATAAATTATTGCATCGCTACATAAACCAAGCGCATAGGAGCTCCATATATATTCAATTTCTATTAAATGTCGTTCATAATGTATAGACCAGAAATATAACTGTACTGGAATAACAAAGAAGACAAAAAATGTTCCAATTATCATAGAAGGAACCAATAATGATTTCTTCAAGCTTGTATGACGATTAACGCGCAAGTTTTGGTTCCGTTGTTGTCTTTGACGTGTTTGTCTATGCTGAAGCCGTTTTCTTTGAATAAGAAGTTTCAGGACATATGAGTAAGTCACGAAGGCACAAATAATGAAAATATCTGTTAATGTAACGCACAAATAGCTATAAGTATGCCAAAGAAGTTTAACATTGTTTTTGAAAAGTATCATACACGTGCACGTTATAACTATTGTTAAAAGAATAATACAAAACAAAACAATTTTAGTTTTCTTTGTTGACCATTTAACGAGGTATTTAACATTGAGGTAGATGACCAAGAATCTGTCAATTGTCATCATAACCATTATACCAATGTACCAAATCATACCACCAATTATGACAATGAAATTTAGATTTGTGGCATATATGTCATTAGCTTCCAAACTCAATAGAATGATAACAATAATAGAAATAACAGTCTCGCAAATGCTCAAGTTGAATAAATAAATTCGTTGAGCTGAATCGAAAGTTTGGTTGACTCGAATCTTGCAAAGTAAATACATACCAGTGCAATGTAGTAAAGTCGTTATAGTGTAAAAGGCAATTGCTAAAACTGTAAAAATTGACAACATCTTCGCTACTGATGTAGTCTGTCCACAATATTCGAACTGGTATGGATTTCAAAAACTCAATCATATAAGATTCTACTGACTTTCTAAATTGAGCTAACAAAAGTTCGTATATTGTTTCTGTCTATGTTGTATTTGGAATTTACCACAATATATTATTTACACTATTTTGACTGTTCATTTTAACGGTGGTCATTGAATGCTCAAAAAATTTTCTAGACAATAATGAATAACGAAATTCCATCAACAGTAAATTATGAGAAAATTCATGAAAAATCCTCTGTAGGCTTTTAAAAACCCTTAACTAAGAATTCATACTTAGATTTTTTAATATACTTTTTAATATGTATTGTTTATCTATTTCATTTTTACCTATAGTTATCCTAGCAAGCCAGGATAGATTGTCTTATAAAAGGTTCTTCGAAAGACAAAGTTGAGTCAAGAAAATGATCATAAAATGTTTATGTTTATGTACCAATTAGAGAACTGTGAAATAAAAAGGAAATTTCAAAGTTTAATATAATGAGAAAAGAAAAAATAGTCACGATTATATGATTAAAAATAAGTGTAAAAACGAGAGCAGATATCAGATGTATTATTCAAATTTTGATGAATTCTGTCATGATAAAATTAAATGTAAAATAAAAAAACAATATTCGCTTTTGTTGTCAAGACTCGTTTATTCAAAGTTCTCTAAATAGGTATTTTTTTTAAACTTGAAATTAAAAATAATTGAGAGTCGCTTCTCAATTCCTTAAATTTCTTTCCAATTTGACAAAAGGTTATTGTAGAATACCGGATTCAAAATTTAAAAAGTTGAAAAAATCCTGAAAGACTCTTCTTAACTTTACCTCCTTTAAATAAAGAAATGCTTATCCATCTTTGTTCCAATAAATTCATTTGCCAGTAACTCGATACATTTCTACTGTATTGTTTCTAGCTGTATTTATAGACGTTGAACTGGAAAACTTGCACTTTCTTAAGACTCTTTTCAGCTCTGCTAAAACAGTTGGCTGAAAGAATATGTAAATGATTGCATCGCTGCATATGCCAAGCCCATACGAACTCCAAACGTATTCAGGAAATTCTATCAAGTTTTGCTGAAAATATATGGACCAGAAAGTTAACTGAACTGGAACCACGTATAGGGCTAAAAATGTTCCAATTAACATAGAGGGAACCATTAACGATTTCTTCAAATTGATCTCACGATTAACGTGCAAATTTGCGGTTTGTTGTCTTTGGCTGGTTTGTGTGTGTTGAAGTCGTTTTCTTTGAATGACAAGTTTCAAGACATATAAATAAGTCACAAATGCACAAATAACAAAAATAAAAGTCAACACAGCCCACAAATAAATGTAGATATGTGTAAGGAGTTTATCATTATCTTTAAAAAGTATCATGCATATGGATGTTATAGTTATTACCAAAATGACGATACAAAACAAAGCAGTTTTTGTTTTCTTTGTTGACCATTTGTTGAGATATTGAAAATTAAGATAGATCACCAAGAATCTGTCTATCGTCATCATAACCATTATACCAATGTACCAAGTAATTCCACCAATCAAAACAATGAAATCCAAGCGTTTGCTATCTTTTCCATTCACCTCCATACTCAATACAATGGTTACACACATCGAAATGACAGTCTCACATATGCTTAAGTTGAGTAAATAGATTCGTTGAGCGGAATCGAAAGTAGGATTGACTCGAATCTTGCAAAGTAAATAAATACCAATGCAATGAAATAGAGATGATATTATATAAATAACAATCGATAAAGCTGTAAAAAGTGTCAGCATTTTTAGTATTCACAGTATCAAGATCTGATGATCAGTTCATGAAGCAAAACATCTATTGATTTTATTTGTCGTTTTTGAATATTTCAAGTGGACAAAGTACTGTTGTATAAAATAATGATTTGCTACAATTTGACTTTTAATGGTTATCATGAATAAAATCTAGGTTCCATAAAACGCTCCATGAATATTATTAGAAAAGTTCAGAATTGTCCTATTTTCATTTTTATTCGCATACATAATTATTGTTTACCTATTTTATTTTCACTTTATTTCATATCAAAACCATACTGCTGGGAATGGTCGTTTTTACGAAAGCTCTAGTCATATAAAAGAAAACAAGAAGCCTAATGGCTTAAACGTTAGGAGTGGAAAACTCAAGGAAAAATCAAGTAAAAACGTAAAATGAGAAGGATCTTAAATTGGAATATGAATTTATAAAATAGATTTTTTCTGGATCCGGGAAAAGTGATTCGATTTTTTTCAAAGTAAAAATAAAATTCTACCCTCTCAAAACCTCCCTCGATTTGAATTTTCCCCATTAGTTTTTCCCAATTTTTTTATAACCTTTTTTATAAATTTTTACGATACTTTTAATTTTTTTTGAAATTTGATGAAAATTTAGTCGGGGAAAAAATGACTGCTTTAGGTTTAGTCGGGTAAAGGTGACTAATCTTATAAAAGTGCCTAAAATTTTGATTTAAGAAATTATTGATGCATTGATTTTCACTTCACCTAAACACCACTCACATCTTTCATAGTAACCGCTGCACATAAAAACGCTTCTAAAGTATATCTTAACATACCTGAAACTAAAACTAAAAAAGCTTATAACTTTTTAACTATTGATTAAAATTGAAAAGTTCTTTTTGCTTTAGAAAGATATTGCGGAGCGAAACATCAAGCTACATGAAAATATCAAAAAAAGAAAAAATGCAAATGAAAAATGAAGACGAAAATAATGAGGTTTTTCTTGAAGCAGTAAACTTTTTTATATTTTCATAGTTTTTGCAATTTCAAATATGAAAATAGAGGTCATTTGATTTTTGCCCTTTTTTACTGAAAACTGCCTCTAAACTTTTGGTCATAAATCTGGATTGAAGAAGGATATTCAAATTTTTTTTCATGTTTGAAATTACAAAGAAATATCTTTCTAAAGCAAAAAGACTAATTGGATTTTGTTTAGCAGTTAAGAAGTTATAAGCTTTTCTAATTTTAGATTCAGGTATTTTGAAATAGACTTTAAAACTTTTATCATTACATACGGTACTTGAAATAAGAATCACTAAGCTCAAAATCGTCAAAAAATTAAGAATATCATAAGAATCATGCCCAGGCTCAAATTCAAAAATTTGCCTAAAAAAGAAAACACAATATTAATTAGCGAGACTGATTTATGTAAGAAAAATTAAGAATCATTTAAGAATATTTGAAGGTCAATTTGGTTGAAATCTTAAGAATAACAAGGCTCAGATCTAATTTATGTAATTCTTATAAAAAAAGGTGTATTGTTATGCCGTAATGACACTAAAGTAAAAAAGAATCCGCTAAGAAAAATCATTATTTGCTATATTTTTGATGTGTCTGATTTAAGGTCTTCTTTATTGCTGTCAGTGACTTTTTACTACAAAAGCAGCTGTTTTTGCAGGGCCGTACTAGTAAACATTCAGTAACGACTGCACAGATTAAGTAAACTATATAGGAATACAAACAATCCGTTTCAGATGGCAATTTTTTCAGGGTATTTTAACTCGTTATCCGCTATGCGCTTCTATCGTAAAAATTCAGTCTTGCGTCCTATGGGTAGATTTACATTTTGAGAGATTTAGAATAGTAATTGTAATAAAACTACAGCTATAACTACAATTATATAAAGTAATATATCTACTTTATAATGACAAAGAATTCATATAGGTGTGTACATATATATAGGAATTTATATACGGTGTTTCTTAAAGATTAAAAAAAAAATTCCTGTTTATAAGGTAAAAAAGTGATACCTTAAGTGGAGAAATTTTGGCGCGGAGAAAGTTTGGCGCAATTGGCGCAAAATGGCAAAAATCGGCAAATTAAATCCGCGCCAAATTTTCCTTTTTTTCGTCTGCGCCAAATTACATCCGCGCTAAATTTAATATATATCTCGCTGTTTTTCGACTGGGTCAAATTAAATGCCAAAATTTGAGTGGTGAATGTTTATATAAGAAGATGTGATTATTGATCTAGCTTTACATTTTTAAATCGCTCATACTTCCTTAAATTTACCGAAAATGTTTTAGTTCAAAATTTCAGTTTGTTTTGCTGCGCCAAATTGAATCTGCGCCAAATTTTCTATTTTTTTCGTTGCGTCAAATTAAATCCGCGCCAAAAACTTCATTTTTGTCCTGCGCCAAATTAAATCCGCGTCAAATTTTCTCCACTTAAAGTAGACAATTGTTTTTTTGTTGAATTCATTTGCGTTCCCCACATTTGACAAATTGAAAATGTCTACAAATCCGAAATGAAGTTAAAATTGAGCTAAAGTAAAAAGGTTTATGAATCGAAAGTCCTATATTCGTTAAGCAAGCAACTATTGAAATGGAATTTTCAACTTACAACTTTATATTATTTCTCTCAGGAATCGAATGAATGTTGAAAGCAGGATGAAAGTTGTTTCGATTGGGTTGTAGAAAATTCATCTTCTTTTTCTCGATCAACATTTTCAGCTCTTTATATACAGTAGGTTGAAAAAATGTATAAATACAAGCATCAGTGATAAAACCAATTCCAAAAAACAAGTAGTCGTATTTTTTCAGTTTCTTGAGAAGTTCTAAATTATTAAGTCTTAGCCAGAATTCTATTTGAATAGGTATTATCCAGAAAATGAGAAATGTTCCAATTATCATTGAAGGTACAAGCAACAACTTCTTTATATTCACCCCTTTATTTACACGTAGAGATATAGTTGAATTGTGTTTCGTTTGCTTTGTTTGTGCTGTTAAAAGACGTTTTCTATGAATTACAATGTTAAGCGCATATGAATATGTGAAGATTGCACAAATGGTGAAAATAACTGATAAAGTAGCCCACAAGTAGTTATTGAAAGATGCAAGAAAATTTAGATTGTTCCTCCAGACTGTAACACACACACATGTTACTACAAGTGTGAACAATCCGATACAAATTAACAATATTTTAGTTTTCTTTGTTGACCATTTGTTGAGGTATTGAACATTGAGATAGATGACAAAGAATCTGTCAATCGTCATCATGACCATTATACCAATGTACCAAGTAATACCACAAATCAAAGCAGCAAATTCTACAATGATGCTTTTCACATTGACCATTGATAGCAGAAAAACACAAACAACAACTATTGAAATGACCATTTCACAAATGCTGAGATTGAGCAAGTATAATCGTTGAGCTGAATCGAACGTTGGGTTAACTCGAATTTTCAAAAGTAGACAAAATCCAATACCATGCATTATAGCTGCGATGGTGAAAACAGCAGCATTCGATACCAGTAAAATCGTATTCATTGCTTGAGGTACGTTTTACCAGCTAAATTATAGTAGGTGGTTCTATATATTAGCTGATTTGAATAGTGATATAACAAGTGAGTTGAAAATAGTTTGTCTTCTCCTTTTGTAACAGCTATAAAAACCGCTAACCATCTTAATTTAAACATGAATTTTTAGAAAAACTTCATCAGTTTTGTATAAATTATGAATTTATAAGGAAGATTGGAACAAAATGTTTCTGACAGTAAGCTTATACTTCATAATTCAAAGAACTACGTAAATTTCAAAAGTTTCACTCATAAAGAAATGTTATGTTTTTATGTTGATATAACATAAACTATTTGTAATGAATGGATGAAGAAAGATCAAAAATAAATAAATGAGAGTCACCTTGATTGAAATCGCAAACACTAAGCACTATTTCAATTTAAATCGTTGTTATTAAGAAAATGTTGAAACAACTCACCGCTCTTTTCAAGTATGGTACAACTTCCACTGAAAGTTTTCCATAAAACTGTTGAATCTTTTTCTTAATGTCACTAGCAAATCAAATCAGTTTAAGGTCCAATATCATATCCAAACTTAAAATTCCACAATCATATCCAAACTTAAAATTCCACAATCATATCCAAAACTAAAGATCCACAACCATATCCAAAACTAAAGATTCACAACCATATCCAAAACTAAAGATCCACAATCATAGCCAAACCTAAATATCCACAATCATATCCAAAACTAAAGACTCACAATCATATCCAAAACTAAAGACCCACAATCATATCCAAAACTAAAGATCGACAATCCTATCCAAAACTAAAAATCCACAATCATATCTAAAACTAAAGACTCACAATCATATCCAAAACTAAAGCTTCCCAATCATATCCAAACCTAAAGATCCACAATCATATCCAAAATTATAGGTCCACAATCATATCCAAAACTAAAGATCCAAAATCATATCCAAAACTAAAGATCGACAATCATATCCAAAACTAAAGATCCACAATCATATCTAAAACTAAAGATCCACAATCATATCTAAAACTAAAGATCCACAATCATATCCAAAACTAAAGATCGACAATCCTATCCAAAACTAAGGATCCACAATCATATCTAAAACTAAAGATCCACAATCATATCCAAAACTAAAGACTCACAATCATATCCAAAACTAAAGACCCACAATCATATCCAAAACTAAAGATCGACAATCCTATCCAAAACTAAAAATCCACAATCATATCTAAAACTAAAGACTCACAATCATATCCAAAACTAAAGCTTCCCAATCATATCCAAACCTAAAGATCCACAATCATATCCAAAATTATAGGTCCACAATCATATCCAAAACTAAAGATCCAAAATCATATCCAAAACTAAAGATCGACAATCATATCCAAAACTAAAGATCCACAATCATATCTAAAACTAAAGATCCACAATCATATCTAAAACTAAAAATCCACAATCATATCCAAAACTAAAGACTCACAATCATATCCAAAACTAAAGATCCACAAT